>ML792087.1:302468-316232 GCA_009831015.1 Picea engelmannii | reverse complement strand
GTGTGCTTGCTACCTAGGGTTTCAATGATTAAGCAAAATAATAACAATGTAACCATAAAAATAAGAGATTTAACCTACAACCATTCAATTAAGAAGTTTTGCATGAGAAATACACTTACAAATCAATGAAGAGCTTATCAAACACTAGTTGTAAACCTTCCAATGATAGAAAACACCATAAACATGCCAAGAGTAGTGCCTCAACTCCAAGAGCAAATACCAAGACAAAAGACTAAAAATGATTCTCTCACAAGAGAGTGAGTTGTGTTATGTGAAAATGAGAGGCAACATCCTCTATTTATATCATCCAAATGACCTTTAATTTTAAAAAATAGGTCATTAAAATAGCCAACAAGGTTGACTTTTGATTTTACACTGTTTTTACATTAAATGCTAAGAAATGTCATAATATGAGCTAAAAAGGAGACGTCAAGCCCCTCTGAGGGAAACGTTGGCCCTTTTTGGAAAAGCTCAGCATCCAGGAAGCAGAACGTTGGCCCTTCTAGGGCTCCTCCAAGCTGCTACACATGACAAATGACCCCAGCACACTGCCACATGCTCCAGAAAATGTCCAACTGCCTCAGGTGATGTCCTATCCATCAAAAGAAATCGTCCCATCTGCAGTGGGTGATCCCCCCTAGGCCGGGCTCTGCCAAAGTGTCCTGGGTAGGACGTCCTTCTTCCTTCTTGTGCATTGGCTCATCACAATGTTGTCCTATCTCAGCCATCCTAGCAACCATCTAATGGGCTCTTCAGCCCCATGGAGGCCTGAGCTAATCATATCCCCATGTGTACCGGTCCACTGGTACCTGTCCATCGGGTATGGTCCTGCACATCAAAAACTACTCCCTCCATGGGCTCATCAGTCCTCAGGATCATAGCAATTTCAATCACATTTTATCATTAAATTTATCAAATACATGCATGAAATCCCTAACATATCATCTAAGATCTCAAAGACATTACACATATCTACTATACAAAGTTGACGAAACCAACAAAATAACCTATTGGGTTGATACCCACAAGAGAAGGAAAGTTTCCTCAGAGGATCATTCAAGCCATGTATACGAAGTGGTATGGTCTAGGGATGTCCAGTCATAGTAAGACCAGGGGTAGGTGTTGTCCGTGGGTGCCTCTGTAGGAGGTGAGTTGTACCAGTCATGGATGCACTTTTTCCAAGCCCTTTTATTGCCTTTATTTTTTATTTATTGCTTTTCTTTCCTTTTTTACTTCAAGGTCTGACCAGAGGACACTGCCTTGGCATGGTGACCAGAGATGACAGTGTTACCCACTGGTATCTTCACATAAATGATAAGGCTGGCTCGTGATGAGACCCCCTTTCCCTTGGCCATGCAACCAAAGGTCACTGCCCTGGCGTGGTGACCAGATAATGGCAATGTCATAATGCTGGATACCTATGAACATAATGGGCCGGCTCGTGATGAGACCTCCCATCCCCTTGGTTAGGTCTTGTTTTATTATTTTTCTTAGGGTCCCTTTAGCTTCTTATCGAGAGGCTTTTTATTGCCTTCTCGTGGATCCCTGGGCGAAGCATCTCTAGGTTTCATTTCTTATGGCTTTTATCTTTTACCAGCTGCTTTTACCCCTTGGGCCTTTAGCCCCTTCTTCCCACAAGACAAAGTGTAACCCTCAAAAGGTCATCCTAATGGCCAAACTAGGGGAATGGGATGGATGAATGGGAGATAAGATGTAAAATGATAGAATGGTGGGAGAGGACGATGGCTCTGCAAATCCCCTTTGGTGGCTAACCAAAACCCATGAATACAAGCTTGCTAAGTCACCCCATTAATCACCCCAACAATGGTCAAGTGGATTAGTGTAAGATCCAAGTAGTCATCAAAAATGAAAGGAACCTAATGCATATATAAGAAGGTTATAACGATCAAACATGACACATACCATGATACCTTGGACCAATTACCTCATGGAGCAAGATTCCTCTCTTATGCAAGTCCAAGCCGATGGTGATGGAAGATGCTGCTGCTAACAGGACAAGTCTAGTAAAGAAGAAGAAGAATGGGCCCTCCAGGGCCATGCTCAGGTCAATCCTTCTCTCGGTACTCCATGTCTAGGACCTGTGGGCCTCGAGACATGATCTCCTAGCTATCCCTAGATATCGGGGATAACAGGTTTTAAGATGGCAAGATTAAATGAATAAATACCTAGACATTTTGTATGGCAAGGCAAGATAGAGCTCGAGCCAGGTGGTGTCATGATATTAGGCGTGAGTAGATAGCAAATAAACCACTGATTGAAAACGTATTCGGGGTTGTGTTTCTAAAATAACTCTGTTTCAACTTCATCGCACCAGGTGGTCTTGATAAAAAAGAATATAGACTTTTGATTTGCTTGCTCACAAGGAAGTGTACCTGTCCTCAAGCTGTGCCCATCAAAGCTCTATAATCATTCTTCGACTTACATACACTTAGTGGTTTCCTCCATTGAGATGATTAAGGTTTCATGCCCGTGGCTTTGAATTTTATTGAAATTTTCTTAAAGAAAGAGATATTCAAATTATACCATGGAGAATATAGTGCTAGGCATAACAGAGAATGGTGTTGCTTTTGTTAGGCAGTTTAAGCAAGATGATCCAGTGTTTGAGGTTCCAGTAAGATGGCTCTAAAAAATTGTGCTAAAAATCATTGACATGCATGTTCTAGTCTGCTTGCCCCCCCCAGTCCACACCATCAACTGTAGCTTTGCATTTTTTTGAAACATTGACCTTTGAGCAGAGGAAGTGCATTTCTAGAGAAAGTTATGGAAATAAGTTGAAATAAAATTTAAGATAGGTTCTCTCCAGTCATATATTTAAGCATGTTTTAACTTCTGATCTCGGGGCTTTGAAGGATGGTGTTTGTCAAAGAACTTGGCATCAAAATTGATTTGATTACATCTGTTGCAGATTCATTGGCAAAAATTGAGCAATATATTAATGTTGGGAAGAGTCAGTTGTTTTTCATATCTTCATTTGAATATCTAAAGAAGACATGTGGCAGAGTATTTCCATAATTCCAGATCAATTCTAGATTTGTTGAGAAGAGGATAAATTGCATATGTGGTAGGGGATCAACTATTTTTTCCAATATTCTCAAAAATTAGATTGATATCTTCATATTTTGTGAGAACAAATCATGAGGGAGCATCCGAGTACAAGTGAAATATGAACGTGTGGCAAAGTCATATTTAAAATTTGTGGGCACCATTGTTAAAGTTGACCATCAATCTTAGGCACAAGAATAACAAGCAAAGGATCCTAGATTTGCCAGCAATTTGAGATATATTGGAAACAATTTAGTTTGTTTTAGATTTTGTTATGATTTTGTTTTCCATAAGGTTAGCAAAAAAATTATTATTATTTTTTCATATTTTAAGAAAGGTTTTGTAATAAAGGGGGGATAGGAGGCCCGAGAGGGTAAGGCCTGAGAAGAATTTGATGAAATATCCAGCCAGTATGTGTTATTGTAAGCCTTAGGGCATCTTATTCTGTGATCGCTTCTAAAATTGAATATCTATGACCATTGTTTTATCAGATTGTGATTTCTCTTGTTTTTCACTCTATTTTTCATCTTCCTTGAACGAATTGCAGTCATTGAGAATCAGTGGCTGCCCATGGATAATAGATTCTCAAGTGGTAAAGATTTTTTTGTGACTGCCTACTATTTGTGTGTTTTGTTTCAAGTACCATTTCATTCATTTCACAAAGAGAATCTCGGTTTGATGGGTGTTCTACTTTTTGTTTATTCCCTATTCTTCTACCCATTTTCAAATAAAATTCTTTATTTGATATGAAATTTGATTGCCTTCAATCAATAGGGTGTTTACTTGAATCCATGCCTAATGGTGTTTTAATTGATCTGCATTTAGCCTTTTTCTCTTATTTGTTTTTTTTCCATCTACCTGATCCACCTTCTTTCAAAACCCAAAACACATCCTTATTTATAAAATCATTGCAATAATTGAAGATGTGCTAGGCTTGACCCTATAGAAGTCTAGGGGAAACTTCTAGCACTAACAATATGCATCATCGCTCTTATTTTCTCCCAGAGCTTGCTAGAATCGAGAAAGATGAATTTCGATCTACTTTGAGCGAGATATTCAGTCACACTGTAGTTCCAATTGATACACACGACATTTATTCTGAAGGAAATATGGCAAGTATCTCTCCTACTGTTACAATCGATATATCTCGTACCCCTGGCTAGATTGAAAATGTACACATCGGTGCAGATTGTTCGCCAGAATAAATCCTGATCTACATTGAGATCTTCAAGGAATTTTGATATGTGTTTGCTTGGTCATATGAAGAGATGCCAAGAATTGACCCTCAAATTGTAGAACATGAGATTAAAACTTATCCAGATGCTAAGCCTATTCGACAACATCTTAGAGATGTCAATCCCTGGAAGGTCCCTGCTATTAAGGAAGAGGTAGAGAAATTTCTTAATGTTGGCTTCATATACTTGGTTCCCTTGACTGAATGGGTATCCAATCCCGTTCCTATGAATAAAAATAAAGGAACCATCCGTGTATCCATGGACTTTCATGACTTGAACAAAGCCTATCATAAAGAAAACTTCCCGACACCTTTCATCGATCAGATTCTCAACGAGTGTGTGGGAAGCAAAGTTTTCTCTTTCATGGACAGATTTCTAGGTTATAACCAAATTCAAATTAAACTCGAAGATCAAAATAAGATGAAATTCATTTGTCCTTGGGGTACTTTCGCATATCGAAAGATGCCTTTTAGCCTTAAAAACATTGGAGCAACCTTACAACATGCTATGACCTTCACATTCCATGATATTAAGAATATAGTCGAAGCTTATCTTGACGATATTACTGCTCACTCTCGTAAGAGAGTGGATCGCCCTAAGCACCTTTGACTAGTTTTTGAAAGATGTCGTCACTATAGAATCTAGTTGAACCCTCACAAATGCATCTTTTGCGTTAGGTCTAGACGTCTTCTAGGATTTTTAGTCTCTAAGACCGGGATCATGGTAGATCCATTAAAGGTTGAGGCAATACTTCAATTGCCTCCCTCGCACACTATTCGACAAATTCAAGGTTTACAGGGGAAAGATAAATTTTTACATCGGTTTATAATAAACTATGCATATATTACTAAGGGTTTCATGTGCCTTTTTAAGGACACCCCTTTTATCTAGGATGAGCGAGCCCAAGAATCCTTCGATGCTTTGAAGAAAGTGTTGGTATCAACACCTCTGCTGAAGTCTCCTGACTATAGTAGGGATTACCTGCTTTATGTTGTCACGTCTGAAGAGACGATTGGTATGGTTTTGGTCCAGGAGGATGATGAGCTCCGTGAGCATGTCATCTACTATCTTAGTTGAAACTTAGTCGGTCCTGAGCTAAAATATTCTCACGTTGAAAAGATAGCTTTGGCTTCCATCCACACAGTTCAAGGATTACGCCATTATATATTTCTTTGAAAAAATATTGTGGTTGTCAATGTGAATCCATTTCAGTACGTCCTTACCAGGTGTATCATAGGGGGAAAATACAATAGATGGATTTTCATTTTACAAGAATTCGATCTCGATTTCACTTTTGTGAAATCCAAGAAATCACTAGTTTTTGCAGAGTTAATATTTTACTTCCCACGATTGGACGAGGATGTTATTCATGTCGATTCCTTTGCGGATGAACACATTTTCCTTGTCTCGTTGTCCGACCCTTGGTATGGATACATTGTTCTCTATCTTTAAACTTTGAAGTTCCCTCAACATCTCTTGCGAGATGACCGACGACGTGTATGATACCAAGCTAATAATTATGTTATCGTCAGTGACACTCTATATCATCGAGGAATAGATAATATCCTATGTCATTTTTTAACTCACGAAGAAGCCGAGTCAGTTCTAAATGATTTCCACAGTGGGGCTTGTGGTGGTCATCTATCCGGGCTTGCAACAACCGATAAAATTTTATGAGACGATTATTTATGGTCGTGTATATTTAAATTTTTCGTTGAAGAAGTTAAGAAGTGTCACCCCTACCAGGTGTTCACTCAAAAAATGTGCTCGCATCTAGCCCCTCTCCATCCAATCATTACCATCAGTCCCTTCAACAAGTGGGGGGTGGAATTTGTGGATTGAAACCCAACTTTGACTAAGGGGAATCAACACATTATTGTGGCCATAGAATAATTTAATATGTGGGACGAGGCCATGCCTATAGTTAAATCCAACAGGAATACTGCCTCCTTCTTAGTATTCAATCAAATTATCGCTAGGTTCAGTATCCCGAGTGATATTGTCACTGATCAAGGCAATAACTTTCAAAATGAAATGATGGAAGAGACATCCAAGATGGGGTTTAAGCATGGTCATTCTTCCCCTTAGTACCCCCAGGAAAATGGATAGGTAGAGGGCGTCAACAAGTCTCTCAAGACCATTTTGCAGAAAAATATCAGCCAGAACAAATCTGACTGGCATATTATGCTATATCCAACACTTTGGGCATACCGAACCTTGGTCAAGACTGCCACCAGATTTTCTCCTTTCCAGTTAGTACACGGTGTGGAGTTGATCTTACTTATTGAATGTGAAATCCCTTCTCTTATATCGGAAGTCACGCTCCTCCTTGACACTTCATATATCGAGCGACGCCCCGTACACTTAGAGAGCCTTGATGAGCAGTGTCGAGATGCCTCTACGGCTATCGAAGAGAATAAAATACGTGTAAAGGTCCAATACGATAAGTCTGTTTGTCCTCGGTTGTACATTGAGGGTGACTTGGTCCTTTTATATGATCAAGCCAAAGAACCACTAGGGGCAAGCAAGGTCAAACCCATGTGGCACGGTCCCTATATCGTGCGACGTGTCTTAGAAAAAGGATCCTATGAGTTAGAATATTATGAAGGGAACATGTTGGTTGAGCCAAAGAATGGGATCTACTTGAAAATATATTATGCTTTATCCCCAATCTTGGGCGTAACTCTTTTTATACTAATGTAATTTAGTGTATATATCTTTTCCCCCTTTTTTTTTTCCTCAACTTGCTTATCGAGTTTTCCCTTGGTTGGCAGATGTCAATAGAGTCTTCGGTCTACTTAGGATTCACAGACGGAGCTAGAGGGTCTACTGGTGTCTTTAGGTGGTGTATGCCTAGGACCATCCACAAATAATGTGGTCAAATACAACACCGTTATAGAACTTTTACGTGATGCCATTGCATATGGTATTCACTCTTTGGAGGTTCGCCTGGATTCCCATTTAGTAGAATGTTAGTTGAACAATAGTTACCGTGTGCATGATCCTATATAACTTCGACGATTCCCATGGGTACACCTTTTAGAAAAACAATTTGATTTTATTACTTACCATCACATACCTAGGAGTTCTAATTATGTATATGATGCCTATGTAATTTTTTTTTAGATTTTCATTTGTCACATAACTAAAGAAAATAAAAAAGTCTCATTAATGTACACATTGTAATATAAGTAAAGTCGAAGAACCATGTTTTATATATATTTAAAAAAAATGATGTTTATTGTACAAAATTGGGGCCAAACCCTCAATACACATATACAACCGATAATACAAGATCCATGACATGTAAGCCTATGGAGCCAGATGTATTTCATGATAACAAAATACGGTGTTCGTGATATGTCGAAAGAGTCACACCCAAGCTCTGGGCATGCCAACAACCTACTGTTGCATGGCCTTCGATAGATCCTCTACTTGAACCATCAAAATTCTATGTGTCAAACATGACAGGTTTCCCTGCATGTTTTGAAGGACTCTCTTTGCTTCTCCTTCCTCTGCCTCATCTCCTCGGTGCCTCCAACGATTTCATGGAAGCCCATCCATCTGTCACGGACCTACGTCTGTGTCACACAAGTGTCTAGTTAGTACTTAAACATCATCCAAAAATATTTTTGTTTTTCTATACAAAAATACAAAAAAATGAAATATTTAAAAACGTTGACATACCTATGTGCCCATAGGTGATCCCTGGTGGAAATGACATGTCAGGGTCTCCTTTGAAATCGATCCCTACATAGAGGTAGTCATCTAGAGAAATGCCATGTCATCTCCACCAATAAAAGAAATCATCGTTGTAGGGTGTGGGAACCCTACCTTCCCCCCTATCATCTCATCGCCTCGGTCCACCGTACCATGGATGGATCACGAGATCCTCAAGGAATGATCTCAACTCTAGGTCCCAAACCTGGAACCTACTCGAAGAAAAAGATACACAATATAGATGCAAACCCAAAGTTCCTCTTATCACCCTATTTGCATTATGTCAACTGGATCTTCATATTAGCCAGTAGTGAGGTGCACCAATCGTACACCGTGGGTCTCAAACACTCTATAGAGTAGAACATAAGCGACCTCAATTCCTGGTGCAACAAAGCAGATCCTGTGATTCGGGTCAAAATGAGGACAACAATCTTGAGGCTTAGATTGTTTATCACTCGGATGGGGAGTTGACTCCCGACCTTCTTGGTCCCTACTATACAGTGAGCATCTATGTACTCTTCTATATTCATATTGCTCCTAGCTCCCCGAGATTTGATGTTCACCACCTCACCCCGACGCCACAACCCCGTCAAGAAATATATATCCTCAACTTCAATCCTTAATGGTTACCCATCAAGGTTGAAGTTCTCAATGTCTGGATCCCAGTAATCCATGAGAAACTATAGAAAAATCACTTGGGACCTTATACCTTTGAGTGCCCAAAACTTGTACAACCCACATATTTTCAAGGCCATTTGGGCCCCAAGATCTCTTTCCACAACAACATCTACCTCCTCATGTTCCCTTTCCCTACATTCTAGCACCATCTTGCCAGAGAAACATCATTTTTTGAGTTAGAAAACATCAAAATCTTTGTTTACAGACATGTACGTGGGCTTCAACATTCATAGTCACATATGGGGATGAGCATACGCAGTATGTATTTTACACAGTCACGTATAACCTCGCGTATATGCAACCCGATGAATGGTGGCCCGCGTACACCTAAATACCTAATTTGCGCGTTAAATAACTTAAAATTTGAAACTTAAATACAAAATTTAATACACTAGAAAGGAAGAGAAGGGGAAGAGGAATTACCTGGTCTATATGGTCTCTGATTCTGTCACTCGACGCTCCCACAATCACCAGTTGAAGATCAGAGGTAATTTGGTCCAAAATTCACTATTTGGGTAAAAAAGTCAAATGACATAGTAAAATTCAGTTTTTGTTACTATTTATAGCAGTTTTTACCCACTTTACATAGTTTCAAATCACATTTTTCTCTAATGGAATAATACAATAGTGGATTGATCTAGGTTTTGTAGTTCTCACCAGGGATTCTTGCAGTTTTTAGCGTTATGTTGACCATTCGTAACTACGGACAGGTATTTTCGCTACCCAACATATAGGATAGGTATCCATTCCATCATGCACACTTGCATTATCCTATAACTGTCAATCATATGCCTTAGGTACGAACCCATTTTCGAACAACACAGAACCCTCCATCTACTACAATACATGTCATTATCAAATGGTAGAGACTTACCAAACAGGGGTACCCTAGTTATATCCTCTGCTCCATTTGGTACCCGTGTCAAGATTTTTTCCTAGGACCGAGAGTCCCGTATAACTAATACATGAATTTATGTTGAGCCTCATTTCTCACTCATAAACATGCTGACTTATACCTAGAGGACTCCCAAATGAGTTTGATTTAATCTCTTTTTCGACTTGTTTTCAAAAAGCGAAAAGATTGCCGAGTGAACTTGTCTCTTTCACACTCATAAATTAGATTTGAAAGGACGTCTATTCGGTACAATTTTATCCATTTTTCACACCAAGTAGACTAAGATTATTAAAAAGGATATTTTTTTGGGTTAAGTTGTGATTACATATCATTCCCTTTCTTGCAGTATTGATCCTATAGTTGGTTCTCGCTTTGCATTATAAACCATTTGCCTTAGCAGTTTTGCATCCTCAACCAAGAAGAGCCTCATTTATATCCTTTGCAAATTGACACCCTATACCCAAGAGGGAACATTCCCCCAAGTGTCCATCTCTTGCATGCACCTCCTTGCATTGAGCATAGGTATGTTCCACTGCCAGAACTAGTTTTGCTTACTTGCGACACTCGTTTCCTCCTCTATATCATATCATTCATTTGACCATGAAAAAGCAAAAAAATATGGATGTGAAGGGAGTATTATGTTATATTGGCAATAGTTGTGTCGTCTTTGAACAAAGCACAAATTTATTGATTCCACTTGTCATCATAATTTTGGGTTTAGCATGGCCTTGGGAAGCTGAGCTAGTTACATAGAGTTTACTCCCTCGACCGATTACTCTTCCAGACCCTATGGAGAGTTTGATTGATGCCTCCTACATCTCATGGTTTCACCTTTGAGTCTATGCTTCCAGAGTCTTCCATATGTCTCATGCTCTTGTTCAAAGGATGTCTATCAACTTTTGTCAACCATTCCTCAAAACTCTTTAATTTTCATGTCAACCATACCCTCATTTTGTCTCAAAATCACATTTCACCTTAATTCCTATTATGCACCCTGGTCCTACTTTCCTCATTGGTAGGTAACCTTGAACTCATCATTGGTCGTTGAATGGGTGGTTTCCCTTTTGTTCGACGGCAAGACATATATTCACACATTGGGATTTATGCAGTGTCTTGGATGCCATTAGCCTTATTGGTGGTTTCCTTGCCTTTGTCAATATTTTTCCTCATTGGTTGTTATTCAAAGGGTCTTTTTCATGTACCTCTTGCACTTGGCACATGCAAAAGACACATAGGGTCATTGGTTCGTGAACATGTTCTTCATTTGATTTCCTCGAAATCATCAAGCTCCTGCTTTGTACCTCGTGATGAATGATGAGAGATGCCTTAATGATATCCTTTCAACGGGTCTCCTTCCATCGTCTGCAACTCATATATTATGGAAACAAGACCTAGAGTCATATGAGTACCTAGAGTCTTGCAGTCATTAGTGGTAGGTTATCTTTCCATTGATAGTTGGGAATACATCAATGTCTTTTGATAGATGGATTCTTCAAGTGTTCGACCCTGACTCCTTTATTCACACTTGTAAGAATGTACTTTGTGCCTTCATACCTATTTTCATCATCGGTAGGCTATCACTCTTTTGTTAACGGTATACCTCAATGATCGGTAATCAAATGAAGTCTCATTGTGTTCGACCTCAACTCCTTTATTCACATGATGTAGACTTGCACCTTTGGAAGATTTTGTAGAAGACTTGAAGACATCAGTATGTAGCCACAAATTTCCTGAGTTGTTGCTTCCTTTTCATTGGACCAGTACCTGGGTGACTTCACTGATCATGGGAAATCATATTGTACTCCATTGTATACAAATATCTTCATATTGATTTTGAGACTGGTTCTATGGGGCCGTGTTCGTGACTATGACAACCTTTGGCATGTAACTGCATTTGTATTTTCCTATTCATGGCCATGGATGGTTGTTTGGTATATGTTCACATGGATCTGTAGTGTATCTCAAATTGGCAGCCATGTATGCAAAGTCAGTACAGATTGTAATGAGAAACTAGTTCTTCCAGCTGGGTCCCCATTACTCCACTGCTGGGTTTTTATAATGTATCTCAGACATCACAGATACTCCTATGACCTCACACATTAGGAGGAATATATTATAGAAAGATTTTCCTCACCCCATGAAATCTTGCACAAAAGGCCTTTTTCCATTTCCCTATGCAGACTTGTAATCCCTTTTTGCAAATCCTAGAGATAAAAATACAATGTTTCCACAGATACGCACCTTGCCTACTATACAACATGTGTATGCACAGGTTGCACCAATACAACCTGTGTACATCAAGAAATGTACCCAAAATTGAAAAATGGTGTTGGGTTTCCATGTCACGTCATGAGATAAATGATCCTTGGCCTTCCATATACTAGAAATGTTCTGAATCATCCCTTCAATTCCACTTGAAGGCTATAAATGGGCCAATTCCAAGATATGGAAAAGAGGATAAATAATTCAACTTTGAGAGAAAAGTTACTCTGGAGGAATTATTCACTTCACATTGAGTCTGCATCCCTTTGTTCTTTAAGTTTGAACACATTGTTCATCCCCCAAGCTCTTCCCTTACTGATTGAGAACTCCATTGTCTCTCTTACATGAGCTTTCCTTTGATGGAGGATTGAAGTGGTGGAGGACTAGCTGGAAGGAACTTAGTTTTTCGGTTTTGAACAATGCCGACATGGAAGAATGTAACTTATTCACTTCTGTTGATTATATAATAATAGAAATACTTTGTTCTCGTCCAATTGATATCTTGTAAATATTTGAATTATTATTCCATGGGTGTATTTTTTATGAATGTTGATGGATTATGCTATTGATTGTCCTAAAATCATATATTATAACCATATGCTTGCATTGCTTGGTTGTTGATGACTAGTTGCAGGTGTATTGCTTTGGGTCAAGTCCTCAACGATGAACTTCATTGAACATCTAGATGAGGTAGGACTTTTATCTTGTCTTGCTAGCATGTTTGTTTATATAGCATACTTGAGAATATAGTTGATTTCTGCAGTCATTTCCGTCTATTGTGGTTTACCCCTATCCATAGAGAGATTTTCCTTGTAACAAGGACGTTCTCTTTGTCTAACCAAATCCTTCAATGATTTCAAGTGTCTCTCCACCATCCACATTGACCTTGTGTGTATAGGTCCACAAATTTCAATCTCCTCAATTTTGTGTATGAGGTAGTGTTGTGCATTGAAAAATGTTGGAGGTATATAATTTTTCATTTCACACATTAGCCAAGGAATTTCTCTCTTCCAATACTTCATATCATCTTCATGGATTTATTTCAATGAAAACCATCTACATGAGATCATGACAGAAGAAAATAACATGTTTCAACATAACATAAGATAATATATTACATTACAAGTAAAACACATGTCATTAAGTAAAACAACAAATTGAAATAACATTTTGCATATAAATCACAACTACTCACCTCATGTACTTTCCAAGATCATATATAACTTGTTTGATGTTGTTGTCAAAGCTGTTTGGGAGAGATAGTGGTAGAACATACTGTAAAAAAAAAAAAAAAACCGTTATTTGTTTCGACCAAAGTAGACAAAAAAAATTAAAAAACTTAAAAGATGTATAAGGCCAATATATAAATATGTATACCAAAATTATTACCCTAATGAAGGTATGCCAATCATGTGTTTTTACCCCACCAAATTCACCTTTCTTTGTTAAGATATTATTTATGTTTGAAGCAAAACTCGTGGGAAATTTAATTCTTTGCATGACCTCTTTTACGTCATTTCTTTGTTGCTTTGTTAATAACCATGGAAGGTTATTTCGGTCTCCATATCTATTTGATTGGATCACACTTTTAATTGCATGACTGGCTTCCTGAATGTCAGTACAAATTTTGACAATTTTTTCTTTATCCCTCCTACCATCTATGATTCACCATAACATTTCTATCACATTCTTCCTGATATGAATTGTATCAAGCAAATTGTTAAGAACCAAATATCAATATAGCATAGAAAAACCTTAGAAAAAGTGATCAACGCCTTGAAAAAGAGTTAATTTCAGATAATAAGCCTCTTCGAGGGGGAAACCTCCTTTTACCCCACTTAAATGTTCAAGTACAAGATGATTCAAAATGAAAATGTCTCCTTGGTATATATAGGAGACTAGGAGGTATAA
>ML792087.1:278161-293153 GCA_009831015.1 Picea engelmannii | reverse complement strand
TGAACCCTTTTGCTTGAGATTTATCAATTAGCTAAAGAAGGTATTGCTCCTTGTATCCTCATAGTGTGCTATCATTTCTTCCATGAAAATTGTCCAAGTGACGAGTGATTTGCGAGAACAAAGCCATCGATACCATACAAATTTATTAGGTTCTAAATATAAAGAAGCAATCTGTACCTTTTGTGTATGTGGCACATTATGGAGATCAAAGAATTGCTCCATCTAAAGTATCCATGTGATTGGGTCCTGACCATCAAACTTCCTCATATCAATCTTAGGAACGTGGTTGGTCTTCAAATCAAAGTTGGAGTTTCTCCATTCTTGATTCACCTTCCTTGTGTCCTCATCATGAATTTCATGGGATGCATTTTCACTTTCGGGTGTCTTCTCAGTTACGAAATTTTTCAATACTTCCATGATCTCCCCTTTTAAACCATCCATCTTAGTATCCAACTTAGCTTCTATTGAATCCATCAACTTAGCTTCCATTGAATCCATATTAGTATCCAACTTAGCTTCCATTGAATCCATCTTCTTTTGTAGTTCATTTATGTCCCTACGCATTTATTCACCTTCATGAAGAGTCCAATTAGGATTTTATGGAGGCTTATTTGGTGTAGAAGGACCCTTTTTGGGTGGCATGTTGGCCAAGTATCACTTTTGAATCTTGATTTTGAGGCGGTTCTGCTAGACAATATTTATTTTGTTCTATCTCCCAAGTTTCATCCCTTCTAGGTATGAAACTTTATTTTAGGTAGTTCTTTGATATTTCTTCTCTGCAATGCCACAGGTCTGATCAAAGATGGATGTGCCAAGTGGAATTTATGGTAACTTCCTCACAACTTGCTGATTTTTTGCCTTTCGAGGAGATCTCACATGTATAGCATGCCCCACACAAAATAATTGATATCAAATTTTGAAACTCACACCCAATATACTGCAGACTGTCCATGATCCCATGAAACTAGTCCCACTCAATTTGGATACTCTAGCAAGAAGTTATGATTGTTTTACCTAGAACACCTTCTTGAGACTAGTTAATAGGACTAGTCAGATACCCTATCTTACACAAGGTGTATATACAAATTTAAGATGACCCAGAAGATAAAATTTTTACCAAAGACACCTTACTAATTTCTGTAAATGGCCTCCAGAGTTCAAGGTCCGAAACATTACATAAATTGTTTTATAGCGAAAATTATGCAATGACTCATTTCAGGATGATTCCAGAATCTTATCTTGTACAGGCTGTATCTCCGAAAGTATAAGGCCCCAGGAGCTGAATTTTGAACCCAACGTACCTTGATCTGTCTACTAAATATTATCCAAGCCGTTCCTTCTGAAATTTTGTAGAAAAAAAGTTATAGCAAAAATTCCACGGTGTCTCAGATGTAGCAGCAAAACCCCAAGACCTTGAGCTCTGATACCATATGTTAAGAACCAAATATCAATATAGCATAGAGAAATCTCAGAAAAAGTACTCAATGCCTTGAAAAAGAGATAATTTCAGATAATAAGCCTCTTCGAGAGGGAAACCTCTTTTTACCCTACTTAAATGTTCAAGTACAAGATGATTCAAAATGAAAATGTCTCCTTGGTATATATAGGAGACTAGGAGGTATAATTACAACTAATGGCCTAAAGCCGACATAAATAAAATAACATTACTAATATAGTATTCCCCAATTAAGGGGTAATGAGCCAATATTATGGCTTAACACAAATGAGCTATTTTTAGCTCTTAGTAGTATGGAAACTTCATGAATTGAGTGGGATAACATTTGATTCCTCGTAGAAACCCATTATTAATACCTTCATGATGGCGAACTTCATGAAGCATAAAAGTAATGAAAACAATAGTTATCTAATACGGTAAAATAAATTTAATGATTAAAATAAAAATTCAAAACATTACATATATGATACATAAAGAAATTGCGTATCTTGACGATTTATATTATATTCCAACCTCCATAGGTGAGGTTTCATTCTTCATGGTTTTAAACCAGTCTCTTCTTTCCCATTGAAAACACGTTTTTTTAGTAGTATGATACCAATGGTTCTTAGGGAGGAGGTGCCTATACTCATCAAACACCACATTTCCGAATTTTTTTGAATGACGATACTTCATCTTAGGACCAGAAAATGGACATGCAACTTTACCCTTTGTTTGAAGACTTGCAACATATGGATTAATGTCAATTATACGATGAGATTATTTAAAAATTAAACATGCAACATGATATCTTTAAAAAATTGTATAGTATTAAAGAGAAATAGAATGCTACATACCACAAAAATGTGTTAGTCCTGGGGCATCATGAATTGTCCATAAAACTATTCCACAGTATTTAAATTTCTTCTCCCCAATTGGTTTACAAATATCATACATAGTGATGCCAACCCATAACTTTAGTAGCTCGTTGATAAGAGGCTCGATATATACATTCATATCTTTAACTTGGTACTTACCTAATTATTTGAAATTACACATAATTACTATAACCATGATATGTATATATAAGTAAATAAATAAACAAAAGATATCATGCAAAAATAAAAACAAATGAAAATGTTACATTAAAAAACAAAAGATATTATGAAAAAATCAAAACAAATGAAAATGTTACATTCAAAAAATTAATGTAAACAAATACCTAGAACAATCATTGTCAACATTATGTGCTCCCTCTTTATTGACATCCAAGGAGGAATGTTATTGTTGATAAAATAAAATAGGCCACATTGAGTAAATAGACCTAAGCTCTCCGAACGGATTAACACCGTCAACTGCGAATGAAAGCCTAACATTACGAGGTTCATCTTTGAAATCTGCCCATTTTTCCTCAATTTCCTTAAATGTATAACCATCGATAGGCATTCAAAGAACACCATCTCCACTTCTGATACGTGCATGGTGATCCATAATTTGTGTTATGCTTTCACACTTGAACAATCGCTGCAAACATGGGATTATGGGAATATGACGAAGAACCTTTCGAGGCACCCTTTTTGTTACTTGATCGATTAGATATTTATTGATAAGACATTGCAGGCATTCTTTTTTCAAAGCATGTTGTCCACAATATATAATATGATCGTTAGGACATGCATCTATAGTTTGATAATCCATTCCAATGTCTTTCATAATGACATGCAAATCTCGATACGTGCGAGGTAAAGTATTTGATGATGGTAACAAAAATTCACCTAACAATCTACAACATAACAAATAACTAGTTAATGTAAAGAATGTTAATCATAAAAATTGCATTCTTATTTTACACATTAATGAACACTAAAAAAATATATAAAAAGTCAACATTTATGTATATGAGATGAAACATATTACATACATTAGTATCTGTTTCATACAAGTGTTCGACAAATTATTCATAACCTTTAAGTTCACTAGCAACAATGTAGAAGAGAGAAGATTTTCTCTCGAGCCTTCATAAAGTCGTTTATTTGCCTTTTCTAATAGAGGTTCATCATAAATACCATCACTGTCCCTATCCTCATCCGACTGAGTAAACAAATCTTGGATCATTTGATTTGTCACAACATCTTCTTCCATGGGATCATTAACTTGATTTGTCCCATCATCTTCTTCCATGAGATCTTCATTTGCTTGATCATGTTCCTCAGTTTGTACAACATCATTTCTACTACTACTTGGTGCACTATTTTGCAGAAAGTTAGAGGGAAAATCTAACTTTATAATTACAAACAATCATGCAAAATTAGTGTGTAACAAATATTCAAACAATACACACACACACATATAATTGAAAATATCAAAAAAGATAATGAATATATAGATAATTACCACAGGATGATATTCATTCGATCCACCATCAATGTGCCCATATTTCCTACGATGTTTTTTAGCTGTTGCTATTAAAATTCTTACAGGATGTGTAGTGCAACATCTTTTGCAAGGGAAATAACATCTACCACCACCCTTTTCACCGTCTTTACTTTTTTCCCACCTCTAATATTCTATGACATTCTTCCACACAAAAATACACTTTCTGAATCATCGTTGTTATAGCAAGATTGTCGCAACATCTCTAATTTGCAAAATATTTATAGATATTTTTTTCGTCGCAAGAGTGATGAACATTGCCCAAGTCAATGTTGACTTTGTTAAAAAGTATAACAGTCAATGTTGACTTTTTCAAATAGTGTAACGGTCAATGGTTATTGTCGCTCTTGCGACGATAGCCAAAGGTAGTTGCAAGAGTGATGACATTCCACTATCTTCACTTTCATCGCTCTTGTGATGAACGTTTGGTTTCCTCTCAAGAGCGATGAATTCAGGATGGATTTATAAAAAAAAATTGAAAAATTGAACTCTTTATCTTGAATTTTGCGACGAAAGGGTACTTTCGCCGCAATTTTTTCAATATGTAGTGGTGATTACCAGTTGAGGTATGGTTTTGCTTATGATTGACCATAATCTGTTGAGGTTTTGATTGATATATTTTCTGGGTTAAACAATGATATGGCCATATTTTGTTTGAACATCAATGATCTTTTTCCTTCATTGTTAGTTGATGAAAACATTCTGGACATGTTATAAATTTTATAACTGGTTATGATAGGGATATTGGGAATTCTAAACTATGAATAAAGGATGATCAAAATGAAATTATATTTTGTTTATATTCAAAACAAATGGAAAAGGTCTTATTTTTATTAAGGTGTTATATATATATATATATATATATATATATAAGTTCTTGTAAAGTAATAAAGGGTGTATGTTGGATGAATGAGTTATATAATGGCTAAGATGGGAATATATGCAACTGATGCTATCAATGATCCATGTTTTGATTAAAAGAAGTGATGAAAAATGAATAAAGTTTGTTACATGGATTGATCACCCCTTTCTTTAATTTTACTTTTCACAAGTTATTCCCTCAAGTCCCTTTCATTTTACTTCCTATTCTCATTTGTACCCTTTCTATGTAATTAAGATGAAATACATGCATAATTTGAATGTGTAACCAATATTTTTAAAAAGGTATGGTTCTATTACATCAATTATGAATAATGAGATTTGGATTTGAAGCATTTCTAGAATGGTTGATTTTTTATTTGGATGAGTAAGATAAAATAAGACAGTCTTGGGTTGATGATATTGCGAAGTTGATTGAAAGAGATTATATGTTAATTATATAGATCCAACTTCCATCATATTTTTCACTATACATAAGTCATTTTCCTGAAATCCTTTTCATTAAATCCCTTTTTTCATTTCAATACTATATATATAATTAAATAAAATGCGGAAGAGAAAAATACAGTTGATATATGGCATGAACCTGAAATTCCAATATCTCAAATGCGTCTAGACTAGCATGCGATTCTTAGGCAAGTGCACCACAATAATGGAGAGCGTTGGTATAAATGTCTGAGTGGGAATAATACTAGGACATGTTGAACCGACCTCACATATCATGTTTGAGTTACCCCAAGGAATATTAGGCTCGGAGGCTATCATAGTTGTTGTTGATGTTGTTGGGTCCACTACTATTGCAGGATCTACTACTGGATATGGAGCTTTATATACCATACATCGATGCACTAAAAGGCAATTTGTTACATTAGGATTTCATTAAATCCCTTTTTTCATTTCAATACTATCTATATAATTAAATAAAATGCGAAAGAGAAAAATATAGTTGATATGGACAACATTATAAAATAACAGAGTTTAAAGATATAAACGATTCAAAAATTATTTTGGTTGATCGGTGAATACTTATGGATATATTTTGAAGTAAAATATGGGAAGTCTTATTTATAGAAGTAACGATCAACATGTATGGTTTCAAGATTTGAGTGCTAGATGTGGTTGATGGATGATGCATTTTTGTCCTTGTTGCATTTTCCCTTTTCATATCTTATTTTTGTTGAATAGTTGTGTTATGTTAGAGCCAATCTAATCATAATGAAAAATGATATTTTTTGTCTTATATTATTTTTATTTTATACTTGTGCTAATTGTATTATTACGGTTTTAGATGAGCTTCTTCATCAAGGGAAGAAACAGAGGGGGAAACAAAGCAATAAGAGGTTGAGGGCCTAATACATTTTGGCAGCCTAGGGGGCATTAAAATTAAGGTTCTCTATTCATTTTGATGTTGACTCTGATGAGTTCCAACAATTTATCTAAAATTGGCACTTGAACCTTGGTGGTTAGTAAGCCTTGCCACAACCCCAAGTATCCCCAAATGCTATCTTGCATCCTCACCGTGGTATTGTGAACATCCTTGGATCTACTGTGCAACCTAATATTGATGGATGGGGTAATTTACATACCAGTCCTTCTTCTAGTGCCAATCAGGGGCCTATGCCTCCCCCTCCTTCCCTAGTTCATATTGTTGTTGCTAGTGCATCTTTTTTGTTACCTCCAATTCAACCAACATTACTTGTTCACATAACTTATTCACATGAGTCTATGCCTCCTCCTCCTCCAAAGGCTCATAAAACCACACCACATTGGTCTCAAATTGAAAAATGAAAGCAATATCTTAGTTCTACTATCATGGAGAAATCCTCTTCCTCTTCTCATTCTAAGATAAAATCAACAAACAATGGGAAGATAAGTTTACATGAGGTGCATCTTGAAATTTCCTAGTTGGATGAAAATAAGTCCTAATATGAGGAATTTATTAAAGAAAGATATGAGTTTTTCAGGAAAACGTTTGCTAAATTATTTTAATTATGTTTGGACTAATTTTGACTATGACACTATTTGAGGACAGGGCAAAACCATGACATTTTATTTTGAAAACTTTTAAATATCATGTTATTTTTATGGGAGACACAAGTGTTTTCATGTCATGATGTTTGAGATGCATGTTTTGGGTATGCTTTATGATGTTGATATATTTTACAATTGATTGATTATTTGATGGAGTGACATGGAAGAGCTATTTATTCTTTTTTAAATAAAGATATGTATAAAGAGAGGGGGACCCCACCTATTTAGTTATTATTTATTTGTTAATTATCCTTATCAATAAAGTATTGACCTATTTATTAACTAAAGTTATTTATCTTTAGTAACTAAAAGTAGTTTAACTACTTGAGGAGCTACCTTTTAGAGAATAAAAGGAAGAACCAAAGGACAAAGAAGACATGAGGAATTAGAGAGAAACCCCTCTGATCAAGTTTTCTCTTGTTTCATATTGAGATTTATGAATTCGATCTTTTCATTTTTTGAGTTTCTTAAAAGGAGAAATCCTCTTGTTGATAGTTGGATCTTTTTAAAGGTGGAAAAGAAGAAAGGACTATGAAGCATTGGTAATTGACATGCTTCATAAGGTCATTCATTAATCTTGACAGTCTGTGTAGTTTTATTAGAATTTCTTAATCAATTTTTAGGTCTGTTTAAGATTATTTTGTAGAGTCAATACTTGGTGGGCTTGTGACTTGGTTGATCTTGTATATATAGTCTTGGTCATTTTCTTTTTGAAGATAGTTTTATATGTATGATTTTCAATTCCATATTAGGCTTCTAAGTCTCATCTTGGTGCTCACCTCACAAGGATTTGAAAAGAGACATTCTTGCTATAACTCAAAAAATATTTTATTAATAAAAAAATATTTTTTTGTCAATTGAGACTTGTGTATTTCAGATTTTCAGATTGTTATATTATTTAATTCATTCATTTCAATTCTTGTATTCATTTACATCTAAAATTTTTACATTTTTTTTAAAATCTGAAACATACAACTTTAAAACAACTTAAGGTCCAGGAACATATTTCTTGAGGGATGATTGATATTTTTTCATACGCTATAAATCCATGGTAACATTCCTACATATATTACCTTAGCCTAGAAATATTAAAAAATGATTGAGTGAGGACTTTCCATTCCTCACATCAACAATGTTTTCCTCAACACTTAACTAACTACAAGTGTTTCTTCTTGAGGAACTCATCTTCCCATGTTGCCTCTTCCATTGGTGGGTTTTTCCATTTGACAAGGTACTCCATGTTTGCTTGATTTAACAGTTTCTTAATCCTTGTTTCAAGGATTGTTTATGGTTCTAGTGTGATTTTCCCTTCTTCATTGATATCTAGTAAAATAGTTTGGACTCTGATCTTGTTGTTGATTACCTTATTTATGCAAGAAACATGGAAGACTGGATGTACACGTGAAGATGGAGGTAAATCCAATTTGTAAGTCATACTTCCAATCCTTTTCAAAACCTTATAGGTGCCATAATATTTGGGTGTTAATTTAGTGTCCTTATTTTTTTTATTGAGGAACATCTATTTATATGTTTGTAGCCTAAGAAATAACCAATCCCCCACTTCAAATTCCCTTTCACTATGATATTGATTTGCTTGTTGTTTCATCCTATTTTGTGTCATAACCAAATTGTCCTTCAATAGTTTGAGATCCTCTTGTTGGTTCCCTATATGGTCCTCCACTCCTTAAACCTTTTTATTCCATTTCAAGGGTGATGTAATGGTTGGAATATCATATCCATAAAGTGATAGAAATGGGGACATTTTTTATAAAGTATGGAAGGATGTGTTGTACCACCATTCCACCAAAGGAAATCACTTGACCCATTGTGCCTGTTTATTGGATGAAAACAAACGAAGATATCCTTCTATATTTTGATTCATAATATCAGTTTTCCCATCATATTGAGGGTGGTAAGATGATTTGTGAGCCAATTGAGTGCCCAAACAAGAAATTAATCTAGTCCAAAAATTTTAAGTGAAAATTGGACCTCTGTCACTTAAAATAATCTTAGGGAATGTATGTATCTTTTGAACTGTTTCCATGAATGTTTCCTCTATTGTTCTTGCTGAGGATGAAAAAAAGAGAGAAAAAATGGGCATACATTTTTAATTGATCCACTACTACCATGATTATAGTCTTTCCTTCAAATTTGGGTAAACCTATAATAAAATCCATTAAAACTTATTCCCAATGTTGACTTGGTATAGCTAATGGTTGTAGGAGACCTGGTTGTTAGGAATTTATACTTCCATGCTAAATATTGTAGAAGAGAATACGAAAGATTTAATTAAGAAAGTAAATGATAAAGCAAACACACAATACACATATATTTTACCCTAGAAACCCAAGCGAGAAAAAAAACATTCCTTGAACATCTTGTTCTCTTCTTGCCATATTTATTCATAATAAAAGGTTTCATACCTAACCTTGGTATACACCTAAGACACAATTGACATCACACCCTCTTTCTTTTCAAAAGAGCAACCTTGTATCCAATTTGGCTTACATATACACGACCAACAACCTACTCCTAAAGATTAGCATGAATATTAGCTTAATATGAATTGAACACACCTTATTTATAGGATTTATAGTATGTAAAAACCTAAATAAAGGTGCCCAAAAATGGTTAAATCTCAACACATATCATTGGCTAAAAATCCCACAAATCTTGGTATTCTGTTACAGTTGACTACCAGTCAGATTACTAGTTGGCTTACTAGTCGACCTTCATTCACTCTTCAATCAATTTCCACACGACCACCCATCGACCTCTTATCGGCTGACCTCTTTGACTTGTTCTTGATTACTTGGACTTGAAATTTTCCTGTTCAATCTACCTCGACCTTCAGCTTTAACTCCCAGTCAATCCACTTCGACTAGTCTTTCAATGCAAAGAATATAACAACCCAACATTCTCCCACTTGTTGTCTTCTTTGTTGAACCAAGAGTTTCTTGAAATTTTATTCATAGAACTAGGGAAACAATTCCCATTTCCTCTCTGTACCAAGATAACTTCACAACATTTACAGAATTGGTCAAAGACTTTAGTATGTTTTCCAACGTGTCTACTTTATCTAGCAACACCTTGTTTCTTTCCACCATGTCTCTTATGAAATGGTATTGTACATCAATATTCTTAGTGTTGGAATGATAAGTTGATTTCTTTTCTAGAAATATTTCACTATTACTGTTGCAATTTGTCTTCATAGCTCACTACTCAAACCCGATCTTTAAACACAACCGTTGCAACCATACTTCTTCTTTGCTTCCATGAGTGGATTCCATGTATTCAAATTCTTTTATTGACAAGACTATGACTGCTTGTCTCTTACTGATCTGGTTGATTTCTCCATTGGACATGTTGAACACATATCCACTAGTCGACCTTCGTTCATCTATATATTTAGTCCAATTGGTGTCGACAAATCATGTACATCTAATTCTTTACCACCTCTAGGTTTTCCTTGATAGAATATAGCATAATATTTTGTTCCATACAAATACCTGAATACTCTCTTGACATTTGTCCAATGATCCTTTCTAGGTGTTGAAATGTATCTACTCAATGCTCCCACTGCATGGGAAATTTCTAGTCTAGTGCAGACCATCGCATACATTAGACTACCAACAACACTTCATAGGGAACATGTTCTATGTCCTCTATTTATTCTCATGTCTTTGGAAAATGTTCAACAGTTAGCCTTTCTCCCATAGGAATTGGAACCTTTACAGGTTTGTAATCCTGCATGCTAAAATGTTTCAAGATTGTTTCAATATACTTCTTCAAATTCAACAAAATATTTCTAGCTAGTCGATCTCTTTTGATCTCCAATCCCAAAATGAAGTTTGTTGCATTGAGATCCTTCATGTCGAACTTGG
Organism: Picea engelmannii; assembly: GCA_009831015.1. NCBI lineage: Eukaryota > Viridiplantae > Streptophyta > Pinopsida > Pinales > Pinaceae > Picea > Picea engelmannii. The sequence continues at coordinate 282,491 of ML792087.1, read as the reverse complement.
AGGATAACTACTTCTTCACCTCCTTTATTATGTCCATGTTGTTTCTGATCAACAACATGTCATCGACATACAATGATACATATATGAAATTCCCACCTTCTTCCTTGGAATACATGCAGTGATCAACTTTTCTTTTGAAAAATCCCAAACTGAGGATGTATTTGTCAAACTTTTGGTACCACATCCTTGGTGATTTCTTTAGACCATAAAGGGATATTTTCAATTTGCACACCAAATATTTCTTTCCCTTTACTATAAATCCTTCAAGCTGTTTCATGTAGATTTCTTCTTCTAGGTCCCCATGTAGGAATACTATCTTCACATCCATTTGTTCTATTTATAGATCAAATGATGCAGCCAAATACATTAGTAGTCTAATGGAGGTTAATTTTGCAACAGGGGGAAAATATAACCGAAGTCGACTCCTTGAACTTGGGAAAATCCTTTCGCTACCAATCGAGTTGTTGGCCCTTGACCAGGTTTTGTGTAAATGCTAGTCATGTTTGACCAATTTTGGAACTTCGACAGGCTGGTCGAAGATGAAGCACTAGGAAAAGTGGAGATCATAGGATCTCACCCCATTTTGCGGGCCTTTTTGGGTTTAGGGTTTTATGTAATCGGTATGGGATGTCGGCCCATGGGTTTACCCATGATTTGGCACCTTGTGTAAAGTATAAATAAGTATCTAGGTGATGTGAGAAGTAGTGACTAGTCTGAAAGTGCTAGGTGAAAGAGTTTGATCTTTGTGCATACTATGTGTTGAGAACTTGTAGAGTTGAGTGCAAGTGATTGTAAATAGGCTTTGTGTTGTGCCAAGCTCAGGGAAGGAGGATCTAGCGAGGTGCGTACAGATCTCCTGTCCTATGCAGAGTTGGTTTTGTGGCTCTGTGCATGTGAGAAGATTGAAAGAAGATAATAAAAAAGAAGAAGAGTTGGTGGATGTAGCCCCACGCTGGGGGTGAACCATGTATATCTTGTGTTATGGTTTATTTGTGTGATTGATGTGATTTATGCTTAGTGTTGTCATATTTCTGTATGTTAGATGCATCTGATATAGTAGCTTAGGGATTAGTAATATGAATGAATGCTAGATCTGATCTATTTCTATGTGCTAAGTGCTTGGATGAGCTAGATCTTGTTGAATACTGCGCTACTCTGTAATTAGGGTTTTACCTGTGATGTGAATACGGGATAAATTCTAATGAATGCTAACTACTAAGTGCTTTTTTAAGTATTTTAATCACAGATCTGTGTCCCATCTAGGTTGTAGACACTTGAGTCCTGCAACCCCCCTGCCTCTACCTCGGGTGAGACTTCATCTGCTTCACAAGTGTTGCCAAAAGGGCCAATAGTTAGGGTTTTTTTGGTGCGTTGTTGAAGTGTTGAACCTTGGGTCTTCCCCTGTCCCAACAAATGGTTCCATTTCTGGGACCTAAAACTGTGATTGTTAGGAACTGAAGAAAATAAGAAAGTTTTGTGTGTAGATCCGCCGATGTAGTGTGTAGATCCGCCGATGTAGTGCATAGTACTCTACTTGACTTACGAAGCTCTATGCTAAGAAGAAAAGTCTGATATGAAGAAAATAGGTAAGATATTAAATCTTTGTTCTCTAATAAAGGTAAGATAAGTGGAATTTTTTGTTTCGAAAGGATGAATCTAAGTATGTTTGATAGATTTTATCCTAGTCTGAAAACTAGGGCACAAATAGAAGAAAGAAGATTTGATGTGAATAGATCTGAAAGAAATGGTGAAATATATGTTATCCCTATGCATAGAAATATTTTTTGGACTAATAAGTGGATGCAGGATCCCATAAATAATTTTTTGCAGGTTCATCACTGTGATCTCAATGAGCAGTACAAGAAGGGTTGGGGATTGTTTAATAGAAAGAGAGGACCGACTGTTTGTTATAGTTGCAGAAGACTGGGACATCTTGCTAAGGAATGCCCTGGTCGAGGTCCTATTTTCCTTTGTTGTAAGGCTACTGAACATGAAGTTTTAGATTTCCCTAGAATGATTGCTAAAGTTGAAAAGATGAACATGAGACAAGAAGACCATGAGGAAGGTCAAGAGACTAAAAATATGCTCAAGAACCAGAAAAAATCAGAGACTATATTATTGAAGATGAAAGAAACATTGAATGAGCACAAAGACATTAGTTTATCAGAGATCTTAAAAGAGAAAGAGTGCATAGAAACAAGAATATGAGACTTCGACAGAGACTGTGTATTGGATGTAGAAACATAGGTGAACATTATGACAGAAAGAAATTGGGAAATTTTGGGAAAGCCTGTTATGGTTCCTTCACTGGGAGGAATAGGATTGTTTAAAGGAAAGTTGATAACCCTATGTGGAAGAATTACCCATGTACTTATGAGCGCTCATGGAACATTGAAAGAAGAAGAATTGCAGGTCATCAATTTTGTTGAGAACAACACTCCTTTTGCACTTTTGTTAGAAAAGGCATGAATTGGGAGAGATCAGATCCGAAGGAAAGAAGAAGAAGAAGCTATGGAACAAAAAAATAAATACTTAAAGGATATCATGGCTAGGAGAATAACATGCTTAATAGAAGAACAAGAGGACATTTTGAAGCAATCGAGGGCCAGAGACCTATCTTTTGAAGTTAAAAGAATGCAGGAAGACTTTAACAACTTATCCATGCAAGAGAGTAGAGCACCTACTCCAGAAACAACAAGAAAATAAGTATTATCCTCAAATCTTGTGAAAGATCCTTAGTAGTGCAAAGTTACTATGCTAAGAGCAGGAAATAATCAAAATGGAAAGAGGAACCCAATGACTCAAATCACAGAAAAGAAAGCAAGGAAGCTCAGTAAGAAGAAAGCAAAGCTAGAAAAATTGCAGGAGGTTCCAGAGAAGACAAAAAGATTGCAGAAATTGAACCTCGTCGGAATATCAGAAAAACACCGACTGAAACTTCGCCATGGTGAAGCGATATGACTGTTGGAGGCATCCTGACTGTTAGAATGACACTCTAGAATGTCTAGAAATTTAGTTATTGTCGGAACGTTCACCATTGAAATGTTGGGACCGCGAAGATAATCCCCCAACCATGGACCATGGACATCGCGAGGTCCACTATCCTCAATGTGATGAAGTTACCACACTTCAGAAGACACCAAGAGGTTAATGCGTGTGTTACAATCCTATTGTCATGCTTCCAAGGCAGTTACCTATGGTTGGACAGGTGCATCACAGTAGATCCGATGCTGATCCATGTTAGGCGGAAATATTGTCGTTTAATTCTATTGTAGTACTTGCCCAACTATTTAATTTTTCAATCTGAGGTTCGTAGGCTTACGAATCACATGCACTATATATGTAGGACGGAAGTGGAAGTAATCTAATCTAAACTACTGAAATGAAATTAATCTAGTAAAGTATCGAAAGACTAACTAAGAAAGAAGGAAATTGCATAAGGGAAAAACAATACAACATGTGAAGAGTTGAACGACAAAAGACATATGTGAGCTCACACAATATATCATTCTCAAATTATGTTACAAGATTCAAATGACAAAGCATGAAAGAATAACAAAGCTAATAATCAAAGCGAATAATCCAAGCTAAGAATCCCCTTCTAAGACTTCAAGCTGATCTAAGTCTAATCTCTCATCTCTAACTCCAACTTCCCAAATTATCCATTACATCATGTCTCACCCCCCTTCATGAAGAGAGAAAACTCTCTTATATACATGAAAGTATTGAAGAGTGTCATAATTATAGATCCACTATTCTCTCAACTTATTCCTTCAAATCCTCCACTCATATCTTGGATAAGATATCCTATCAAAATCTCCATGATCTTGTCCTTTGAATATGCTTGAATGATTGTCCCAAATATTCTTCAAATATTCAAATCTTGAAGATGAAATTAGAATTTGAGGCTAGGTGGTAATATTTGACTTTGTTGAAATCTTCACATATGCCTGCACACATTATCAAACTCATCCAACCTTGATATATAATGAAAATATGCCATTTTCTAATATTTAATCATAAATTCACTTATAAAATTGAAATGAATACAATGGAAAATAATAAGGAGAAACCCAAGTATCATTATGGAAATTGTATGATGGAAGGTTAATGGGACAATGAAATGTAAGGAGTAGTGAAGGAAAAAGAGGATATAAATGTGATATTTTTGAGGCCCAACATTCCCTCCAACTCAACTTGTTGCATGTCCTCATGCAACCATGCATGGATCTTCTTAAGAAATTTTGGCATTCAAACTATGGCTTTGATTGATGATGTCCTTTTAACAAGGAATGTTTCTAGGGTATGCGATACAAGAGTAACAACATGT
>ML792087.1:255527-277950 GCA_009831015.1 Picea engelmannii | reverse complement strand
CATATAAGGAATTGTGTGATTAAAGCTTAGAAAAGAACATACCTCCACTTACCCAAAAAGTAGTTGTAGATGTTGCGGCTGCTGGATCAAGAAAACGTGACTGGCGTTGTAGCTGCAACAGTTGTAACTATTGAAGAAAATAATATTTGACTGTGACTCATGGAAGATGGAAGGTGTCACTGCTGCAAGATCAGGAAAATGGAACTGCTGATGTTACTGCTGCTGTGACGCAGACCCCCAGACCCGCAGGTTGGGATCCACATAGGATCTTTTCTTTTCAGCCCCTGAGAGATCGATTGGCTCTTTTATTTCCCTTTCAGGAAATCAACACCCACAACTAACCTTGAGGAAAGTCCTCTTTTATTTCGGGATACCAGATTTTGCGATTTCGTGAATCCCGTGGTCGAGCACCTTACCTCTTCAACCTCCAAAACCCAAAATACTAACACTTGGCCTTTTCTGATGTCAATTTCATCTTTTCGACTTTCATGAATTCCGGAGTTGCGATGACGTGCAACTCTGCTCTTGACCCCTGGAGTCCCGAACTTTTGACATCCGATTTAGTGAAATGCAAATGTTCCATTCCTCCCTTCCTCTTCATGGTTTCAAGATTTCAACCACCGAAAAGCACTTCCACTATGTCCTCGAGGTTCTCGAACCTACAAACCCCGAAATGATGAAATTGCATCTCTTGAAATCCTTTCGAACTTTCGCATATCGAAAGTTTGATATGCTAAGGATCAAATGCTCTGTCGCTTCCGTCTTCTGGTCTCCAAAGTCCTAAAATGCCGAAATGGTATTTCTCCTCCTCTACTTTCACGACCCTCGATAGAAAGTCTCCTGTCCTTCCACCTGTCGCCTTTTTCTTGTTCGGGTTTCTGGGTATCGAGAGTTTGGAACTCTCGAACCACCTTATGTCCTCATAATCCCCGATTTTCCAAATTCCAATGTTCTGAAACACTTATATTCTTCCCCGCTCTTTCCACACATGAATACTTCTATTCACGTTTCAGGGGTTTGATCAACCAAGGATTTGGCTTACACTTCGGACTCTCGAACTCCAAAATGACGAAATGATCTAACGTCCCAATAAGTCAAGATTAGCGCCCCTTATCTGCCTTGTAGCTCCTGTAGATCCTACGGTTCTTTCTATTTCAGGAATCCCCCTCAGAGAATTCTGACCTTTCAATCTCTCCCCAAAGAACCTTCTGGCTCAATCAAACCTTCGATCCTTTTCCTGAATCTGGCCTCTGCACGGTGACCAAAACTCCTATTCTTCTCTTCAACACTTTGAAAGTGCTGACCTTCCTTAGCTTCCTTTCACAACCTCAAGTCTCCTAAAAGACTTATGCACGCACTCCTTGTGGCACTTCTTCAAATATTCCTAAATATTTGAATCTCTTGCTCTGTGCAACTCTGCAACAATAGTCCTTCAATCTCTCAACCTTAGTCTATGTGTTCTAAGGTCTCGACCAACCTGCGCACATCTTGCACAACTTCTGTGATTATCTTTCACTTCTGTTGAAATGAGAACAATAGTATCCCTCCTGAGCTTTCAGAGATGAACTCTGAACCCGTCAACGCACTCCTTGCAGACGCTTCACTACACTCCTTGCAGGAACTCTGACTCAAGAAGAGAAACAATTGAAACTCATTTCCTTACTCTCTCAGACTTCAAACACTTAACATGAAATCATACATACATAGCATAAAATAAAATTCCCAATAGAAAGATTAAAACAACCATAAGCATAGCACTCAGCGTGTATACACAGAAAACATTAGAACCCCATGAGTCTGAATCAAAGCTTCATGTATTAATTTCAGAACTTCTATACATGGATTCTTCTCTGCTACTCTCTGTTTCTCCTCTATGCTCATGTGCTTAATCATACAATCCCTCTCAATTGATTCAATAATACAAAGATGAGGGTGTCTATAGTGGTTTTCCCTCCAGCTCCTAAAACTGTCTAATGTAGAATTTAAATCTACCTACTTTCATTGACTATGCATAAATGCCTCTACACCTTACAGATGAGAGAGAATCGCTCAAGATATGTTTACAATATGGAAGTATGCCTTCTTAACTATTTCATTAGTGTCTGCACATCCAAACTTTCAAAAAAAATTCAAACATTTTCAACATGTGCCAAAAATGTGATGGTGCTCATCCCTACTGTCTTCCACCTCCACGCTTGTTTGCTGCTGACGATGCTCCTGGATCATACTCCCTCTCTTGAAAATTTTCATGGACTCCTGTTCATGAGATCTTGTACGGTCTGTCCATGCTTCTGAATTTGTGCTTCATTCTCCCAGCTGGCATCTTCAACTGGATTTCCCTTCCATTTGACCAAATATTCAAAATACTCTTTTCTCCTGGTCTTCTTGCTGACTCTCTTGTCAAGTATACTTTCCATCTATGGATTTTCAGCTACAGGAATTTGTTTAGTCCACCGAATCTCTGTCTGTCCACTTTCTTCTTCAACTTTGTAAGGGCACAAATCTGAGATGTTGATTATTGGTGAAATTCCGACCCCATGGTAATTCAATCTCGTATGCATTTTCCCCAAATTTCCTTATGATCTTACATGGTCCAATCTTTTTCATTTTCATTTTTTTATATGTTCCCCTTGGGAACCTTTCCTTTCTTAGGTGTGCAAGAATCAGATCACCAACTTCAAATTGAAGTTCTCTCCTATGTTGATCTGCTCTGTGGCTGTGAAGTTATTTCATTGCCTCTGCAAAATTTTTTGCACTAGCACTTCTAGTTTCATTCTGTTCTGAATCTTTCAATTCAGAAACTCCCCTTGGTTGTATTCCATAAACAATCTGAAATGGACTCTGCCCTGTGCTTCTATTGCGTGAATCATTGTAAGCAAATTCCACCTGTGGCAGAATGTGATCCCACTGACTGTGGTGTTCAGTCACTAGGCTTCTCAGTAAATCTCCCAAGCTTCTGTTCACAACTTCTGTCTGTCCATCTGTCTGAGGATGATAATATGAGCTAGAGGACAAACTTGTCCCCAAATTCTTCAATAAAGTCCTCTAGAAATTTCTGATGAACTTGGTGTCTCAATATGAAACTATACTCCTTGGTAAGCCATGAAGTTTGAAAACTTCTTTGAAAAACAGGTTTGCAATGTGAGTTGCATCAATGGTTTTCTGACATGGTTTAAAATGTGCCATCTTAGAAAATCTGTCTACCACCACAAAGATTGAATCAAATCCTCTTTGTGTCCTTGGCAACCCTAATATAAAATCCATGCTCACTACATCCCATGGCCTCTCTGGTATGGGTAATGGCTGATATAACCCTGTGTTCTGTCTTCTTCCTTTTGTGTGCTGACAAATTCTGCATCTATCCACGAAACTTTTGATGTCGGTCCTCATTCCTGGCCAAAAATATGAGCCATTTAATTTCGAGAACATTTTATCATGACTGAAATGTCCGACCAATCCTCCACTGTGCTTTTCTTGCAGCAGATTATCCCTCATGGAGAATTTTGGAATACAAAATTGATTGTCCCTGAATAATAATCCATCTTGGATCATATATTTTGTCCATTGGCTTATGTCCCTGAGAATTGGATTCTTAGATGCCTCATATGCCTCTTTGAAATCTGGATCATTTCTGCAGATGTCCTTGAGATTATTAAAACCTAAAGTTTTGACTCTAAACTCCCACATCAACAAACATTTCCTGCTCAAAGCATCAACAACTTTGTTAGCAGTTCCAGAAATATGTTTAATTACAAAAGTAAAATTTTGCGTGTATTCAACCCATTTTGCATGCTTCTGGTTCAATTTATCCTGCTGAGTTACAAATTGTAAGGCATGATTATCACTATAGAAAACGAACTCTTTAGGAACCAAATAGTGCCTCCACTTCTTCAATTCTTGTATGACCGCATAAAACTCTTTGTCATATGTGGAGTACTTAACCTTTGCCTCATTTGGTCTCTCACTGAAGTATGTGACTGGCCTGTCATCTTGGCTCAAGACCGCTCCAATTGCAAATCCACTAGCGTCGCATTTGACCTGAAATGTCTTATTGAAATATGGCAACACCAAAATTGGTTGTTCATTAATCTTCCTTTTCAACAAATTGAAACTTTTCTTTGCTTCTTCTGTCCAGTGAAAAGATTTATGCCTTTTCTTCACCGTGTCCATCATTGGTGTGCTAATTCCACTGAAATTTCTTATAAATTTTCTGTAGAAACTAGCCAATCCATGAAAGCTTCTAACTTCAAATATACTCTTTGGTGATGGACAATTCTTAATCACCTCCACTTTATCTGGATCCATTTTTAGCTTATTTGCAGAGATAAAAAAATCCTAGGTAAATGAGCTCTGTCCTCATGAATGATGATTTCTTCATATTTATCAGCAACTTCTCTTGCTGTAATCTTTTCATCACTGTAGACAAATGCTTCAAGTGCTATGTTTCTGTTCTACTGAAAATCAGTATATCGTCAAGATATACAATGACAAACTTTCCTATAAACTCCTTCAAGACTTCATTCATCAACCTCATGAAAGTACTAGGCGCATTTGTTAAGCCAAATGGCATAACAAGCCATTCATACAACCCTTCATTTGTCTTGAATGTTGTCTTCCATTCATCACCTTCTCTCATTTGGATTTGATGATTTCCACTTTTCAAATTAATCTTTGAAAAAAAAAATTCTCCACTCAAGCAATCCATCAAATCATCCATCCTTGGAAATGGAAATCTATATCTGATGGTAATCTTGTTAATTGCTCTTGAGTCTGTACACATCCTTTAGCCTCCATCTTTCTTTGGACTGAGCACTGTTGGAATAGTGCATGGAATCAAGATTTCTCTAACCAATCCTTTGTCCATTAAATCTTGGACCTGTCTCTTGACCTCTTCATTCTCCTACAGTGTCAATCTGTATGCTTCTTTGTTTGGTAAACTAGCTCCAGGTATAATATCGATGTGATGACTTATACTCCTGATAGGTGGCAATGAATGAGGTAGTTCATCCACTACTATATCAACAAATTCTTCCAGTAGTTGTTGGATTTCCTCTGGTAAATCATCCACTCTTGTGCTGGTTAAAAAAATTCTAGGCTTCCTAACCACAATGAATTGTGTATCTTCTTTCTTCTTAACCTCCTTAAGAAGTTCCTTCCCACTCATGAGAAGTATAGTGTTTCTTATCTCTGTTTTCACTTCTTTATCCTTAATTGGTAAAAACATGTGAGTTCTTCCATTCTTCTCCAGGGTGTATGTGTTCTTTCTCCCATCATGAATCACATTCCTATCATATTGCCACAGTCTACCCAGCAATAGATGACAAACATCCATGGGAATGACATCACATAGTATTTCATCCTTATATCCTCCTATTTTAATCTCAACTAAACATTGTTTAGTGACATTTACCTGATGCCCTTTTTGTAGCCATGAAACTTTGTATGGGCTTGGATGTTCAATAGTATCCAACTCCAACTTTTCTACCATCTTTGTAGAAATGAGATTGTTTGTGCTACCACTATTCATGATGACATTTCATACCCTGTCTTTGGTCTTGCAAGCAGTCTGAAAAAGTCTGTTCCTTTGGATTGGATTTTCTACCTCCCTCTCTGGTGTTAAGAGAACTTTCCTCATCATCAGTGATCTTCCACCTTCAACATCTTCTGCCTCAACATTATGTCCCTGTGCTTCAGAAATGTGAGTCTCACCTCCTTCTTTCTTCTTATCTAGACATTCATAAGACTTATGCCCATTCTTCCTGCAGGTAAAGCATTTTATTTCGCCACCTTTTCCTCTTCCTCTTCCTTTGGTTCGAGGAAAAGTATTTATGTCTGCATACTGTCCTCTCTGTGAGATTCCACCTCTCGCGGTTTGAGTTTGAGGTTTCTTCCACTCTTCCTTAGGTTTTTGATTTTTGTCTTGGGCAATTTTTTTTCCTCTGGCTTGACTTCTGCCTTGCCCTCTTTGAATTTTCTTTTGACTCAGCTTCTCTTCATCCTTCAGAGCCATATGATAAGCATCTTCCACCGTTCAGATGGTCATCATGCTCATCTCATATTGGATGTCATATCTCAGGCCATTCATATATTTGGCAACCTTCTCATCATCACTTTCACGATGACCTACCCTGATGTTTAGTGTAGAACTCTTTAGTGTACTCTTTCACTGACATCAGCTTATGTCTCAAATTATTCATCCTCTGAAACAGAGTGATTTGATAATCCTTGGGTATGAATTTTTCCTTCATCTTCGCAACCATTCTATCCCAACTCTTGATTTTCTGCTTGCCTTTGCAGCGTCTGTCAACCTGTAGTTCATCCCACCATAATGATGCATGCCCTTTAAGTCTTGTGACAACATGTTTGATCTTCTTATCTTCCTCAACATCCTCATAGTCAAAGTATTTATCTAGAGCTCTAATCCAGTCTAGAAGCTCTTCAACATCCAGGTTTCCTTCATATACTGGAATGTCCATTTTTTATCTAGCACCTATCCTTGCAACAACCCTAAATATGTGTTCTTCTGCTGCATCTTCAGCTACAACTTCTTCATTTCCAGCTTCATTTTCACCTTCAGATTCGCTGATATCCCCAACATCAACTATGTGCCTCTGTTCTATCTCCATGGCATCAAGCTTGGCACATAATTCACACATCTCTCTTTCCCTTGCCGGATCAGGTAATTGTCTGTCTCTTCTTCTTGGAATTTCCCTTTCCTTTGGTGGGTCAGGTACTTGCCTGCCTCTTCTTCTCGGTGGCATGGATGTAAAATTCCTCTTTTCCCTGCTACAGAAAGCAAATAAATTTTTCTATGCTCTAATACCACAACTGACATAGATCCCTAGACCCACAGGTTGGGATCCGCACAAGATATTTTCTTTTCGGCCCCTAAGAGCTCAATTGGATCTTTTATTTCCCTTTTGGGAAATCAACACCCACAACTAACCTTGAGGAAACTCCTCTTTTATTTCGGGATACCGGATTTCGCGAATCCTGTGGTCAAGCACCTTACCTCTTCGACCTTCGAAACCTGAAATACTAACACTTGGCCTTTTATGATGTCAATTTTGGCTTTCATGAATTCCGGAGTTGCGATGATGTGCAACTCTTCTCTCGATCCCTGGAGTCCCAAACTTTCGACATCTGATTCAACGAAATGCAAATGTTCTAGTCCTCCCTTCCTCTTCACGGTTTCAGGATTTCAACCACCGAAAAGTGCTTCCACTATGTCCTCGAGGCTCTTGAACTACCGAACCCCGAAATGCCAAAATTGTGTCTCCTGAAATCCTTTCGGACTTTCGCCTACCGAAAGTTCAATATGATAAGGATCGAATGCTCTGTTGCTTCCATATTCTAGTCTCCAAAGTCCCGAAATGTTGAAATGGTATTTCTCCTCCTCTGCTTTCACAACCCTCGATAGAAAGTCTCATGTCCTTCCACGTGTCATCTTCTTCTTAGTCGGGTTTCTGGGTATCGGGAGTTTGGAACTCTAGTCTCTCAAACCACCTTATATCCTCGTAATCCCCAATTTTCTGAATTTCTATGTTCCGAAACACTTATACTCTTCCCCGATCTTTCCACACAGGAATACCTCTATTCGCGTTTTGGGGGTTTGATCAACCAAGGATTTGGCTTACACTTTGGGCTCTCGAACCCCGAAATGCCGAAATGATCTGACGTCACAATAAGTCAAGATCAATGCCCCTTATCCACCTTGCAACTCCTGTAGATCCTATGGTTCTTTCTATTTTAGGAATCCCCCTCAGAGAATTATGACCTTTCAATCTCTCCCCAAAGAACCTTCTGGCTCAATCATACCTGCGATCCTTTTCTTGAATCTAGCCTCTGCATGGTGACCAAAACTCCTCTTCTTCTCTTCAACACTTTGAAAGTGTTGACCTTCCTGAGCTTCCTTTCACAACCTCAAGTCTCCTAAAACACTTCTGCACTCACTCCTTGCGACACTTCTTCAAATATTCCTAAATATTTGAATCTCTTGACTCTGTGCAACTCTGCAACAACAGTCCTTCAATCTCTCAACCTTAGTCTATGTCTTCTAAGGTCTCGACCAGCCTGCGCACACCTTGCATGACTTCTATGCTTATCTTGCACTTCCGTTGAAATGAGAACAATGGTATCCCTCCCGAGCTTTCAGAGATGAACTCTGAACCCATCAATGCACTCCTTGCAGACGCTTCACTGCACTCCTTGCATGAACTCTGACTCAAGAAGAGAAAAAATTGAAACTCATTTCCTTACTCTCTCATACTTCAAAAAATTAACATGAAATCATACATACATAGCATAAAATCAAATGCCCAACAGAAAAAGTAAAACAACCATAAGCATAGCACTCAACGTGTATACACAAAAAACATTAGAACCCCATGAGTCTGAATCAAAGGTTCATGTATTAATTTCAGAACTTTTGTACATGGATTCTTCTTTGCTACTCTCTATTTATCCTCTATGCTCATGTGCTTAATCATACAATCCCTCTCAATTGATTCAATAATACAAAGATGAGGGTGTCTATAGTCGTTTTCCCTCCAGCTCCTAAAACTATCTAATCTAGAATTTAAATCTACCTACTTTCATTAACTATGCATAAATGCCTCTACACCTTACAGATGAGAGCGAATCACTCAAGATCTATTTACAATATGGAAGTACGCCTTCTTACCTATTTCATTAGTGTCTGTGCATCCAAACTTTCAAAAGCATTTCAAACATTTTCAACATGTTCCAAAAATGTGATGGCGCTCATCCCTGTTGTCTTCCACCTCCACGCTTGCTTGCTGCTGACGATGCTCCTGCATCATGCTATAAATGGATCATGGGAAGTGAAGGAATCTGACCTTCTACTATTGAATCATGAGAAATGTGTAAGGAAGATAATATGGAACTGTGGTACTCTCATAGATCCAAAATCAAACTGCTACAACTATTGAGGGAATCATGAAAAAGTGTATAGTCTTCACTCGCTACAAAACCGATGGTAGAATTCTCATCATGCGAATGAATGTGTCGATGTTGAGCATGAAGAGAAATCATTGGATTACCGGCCATTGATGAATGTCGCTAACCAATGCGAGACAAACTCACCCATGATGTCAATGAGTGTCAAGATACCTAAGTACATCTTGCGAAGTGCAAATAGATGGGTTGATGTTAAGCCACTTGCAAGATCTAACGATCAAGGGACATTGATGTATTCCCATGATTTCTAGCGAGAGAGCTTTCCATTAAGGCTTGCAAGCCTCAAGGTACTCAAAATGGAACTCTAGTCTATATCCCAGATAAGGTGTCGAGGTTGATGGGGAAAGACTATTGAAAGGTGGGTCTTAAGGAATCCCACATCAGTCAACACGAGTTTATAAAAAGAGTGGTAGGATTATAGATGTAAAGAGCTCAGTAGAAACAAGGTTTATGGAAAGGAAATGTAATCATGGAAAAGGGAGTTTGTTTTATTCAGAAGGAAAACTCGAAAGGCAAAAATGAACTGAAAAAGATAAAGGAAATGATGTATGCAACTCAGAAAGATAAGCATGTGTGGAGTCATAAAAGTTAAGGCAGTGGAAGATGGCTTCAACACCAGGATGAATAATCATATTTGAAGGAGAAATGGGATAGTGTCACAACATGAAATTTGAAAAAATGCGGAAAGCATAGGGTATCAGCATGGTCGTTGTGTAACAACAAACACCAAGATGCACAAAAAGTTTCTGTGTAGCAGCAAAATGTTGATGTGTATTAGCAAAATATTTCTGTGTAACTGTGCAACAACAAAATGTTGTTGTGCATCAGCAAATGTCATGATGTTTCTGATGAATAACAACTCCTTCAAGTTGTCTAGAAAAGCATGTGTTGTGATTCATGAAAATCACTGCAGCATGGGATGCGATCAGTTGTGAACCTGAAAATTTTAGTACAAATTCCTGCATAAAAACTGTGAGATTAGCGTAAAACATAAAATGCAAGAGATAAGTACAAATGTGAGCAAAAGAAAATAAAGTGTGTGTGAACTTGTCACTGGCACTGGTTTCGTCATTGATGGCTGTCAAAGTTACTTCAAGAAAACAAATTAGCCTTTAAGCATACAATCATGCGTTCATATTGTTTTCAGGAATATCCAAAAAAACATTTTAAGTGTTTTTATTGTTTTTCTTTCCATAAAACAAATGAAAACATTTTTTTATGATTTTTTTATTGTTTTTCTTTTTACAGCAAAAAAAATGAAAATAAAAGAAATTCATGGTGCAGAAATGAAGCAAACTTCATTATTCTAGAAAGATAAATAAGGTCACAGCATGAAAAGTCATTCTTTTTTTCTTTACAAATGTGAAGTGTTTGATCTCCCAAATCATTGGATAGTCTATCAAAATTTCTTTTAAACAATCTAGGGACTGCATGTATGGTAAGTAGATTAATGCTTAGAACATTTATTGCATCACACTTCGAAATCTGTAGTTTTATGTGAGATATCTTATAAATTCAGCAGCAGTGGCTATGGCTCCTCCTCCAATGGAATCCTTTATTATCTTGTCTCTGGTGTATTTATTATCACTGAAGAACATGGCAGCTCCAGTCACAACACCACTTATTAAATCATTCTTCTAGTCTCACCTACCATGAATCCTTTCTACTCCATTAAATAAACCAGCTACCTCACCCCACTTGAAGCCCTCCTTTCCCATCTTCTTAAGCATATGCTCAATATCATGCTTTGTCACACTTCCTTTACTCAAAGAGTTGTAGGTCTCTTCATCAAGCACACATGAAGTGCCCGTGAAGTTCCAATTGGAATTCCTTGTGGAAGAAATTGAATCTTCTATGTCTTCATTGCCAGTACAGGGCTAAAAATAAGGAGACATTTTTGTCAATCAATGGACATTAATTTTATTCATGGTAATTGATTAACCCCTTCTTAATTTATCCTGTGAGTACTTTTCTTTATGTGATTATAGGAGAAGTGTGCAGAGAAGTTGTGAGGATAGTGGATATCGTTGGTTTGAAAGACAACAACATGCGAGTGGTACTTGATAATTTTGTATGTGCATTTCTGAATATTCTAACTGATCTTGCAGAGTCAGGGTATTTGAAAATCCATAGTATGGTTTTAAGGATTTACCGTACGATATTTTTTGAGTGCATAAACTCTCTTATTAGGAGAAAGTTTTTCTGCAATTGTGTCATGGAGACTACTATCTCTTTGTTACTGCGTGAGAATATAGCAGATATAACCAATTAAGATCTCTACAATGGATTGGCAACACTCAAAGATTCCTGGATCAAACACTCATCCCTCATCTTAGACTGTGAACAATACGTGGATGTTCTCTTGGAAGTCTCGGGCCAATGGATAACTGATGGCCAATCCTCCTTCACCATATTCCATGCCATAAGATTGCATCACATTCTAATCGGTCGATTCAATAGTAGTATTGATTGTGGTCGTATTTCATGAGAACCTACACTAGATTCTGTGGTAGAAAAAAAACGTATCATCGTTTCCCATACAAACCACCTGACATTGGGGAGCCCCAATCTGAAAATATCCGAAACAATCCGAGAAATACGATTGGAAGAGCACATTCTTTGGGGACGAGTATAGTTAAAATGGGAGGTATCCTCCGAGATTCTGATCGATGGCCCGGGAGGTCTTGTTTCATTTACAAGATGATCCAACCAAACGAATCAAACCTAAGATGAGATCGTGAACATTTTCCACCACTTGCCATTGCAAGCCCCCCCCAAAAAAAAAATTACGCTAGCAATATCAAATGAATAGTCATGTAGCTTACTGAGTCCTGAAGTAGTCCCTACGGTGAGCTGCAGATCTTACTCTACAAGAGTCGATTATAGAACAAGAGTTGAGACGAAAGTTCTCCAACAATTTTTTATCAGATAATTTTGGTGGAAGAATCGACCCACTATTTTGATGCTTTCTCAGAATCCGATAATGTATGTACTTCAGAACAATCTAAACGAATTTGCAAGATTTGCTACCACCGTGAAGGGAGGAAGTTGATACACTGAAAAACAAAATCATTGCCAAGATCTGCATTGGAGGAGTTACAACAAACATCTGAGGATGACAATGATAGCAATTCGAAATTTATAATTTTTATTTGCCCAAAATAGTGTTGTTTCAACCACTCAATCGAGATTGAAATTGATAATCGTAAGAGTGGATCATGACTTGAGAATATGCAAGGATAAAGATTAATTTTCTTGTTTTGCAATCAAAGTCGATTCAGCGGTCAGGATCAAGATCCACAAGAAAATAAAAAAGATAAAATACCATTCTACACATAATTGACAAATAATTCGGAGACTAGGCGTTAGAGCATGGTTGTTGCAGGTGTGGTGTGGGCAGTGAACTTCAATCAAAAGTTCCAGAGATAGTTCAGACCGCAAAAGGATTCAACAATAGTGCAGGGCAAAGGAGAAAAATATAATGAAGGATAAATGCATTATCGTCTTTCTCAGTAATGCGTTCTCGGTACAATAGGTTTGGGGCATCATAAATGAGCACAAGGCACCTTAAACGCGCAGATCTAGACAATGTGAAGACATCAATTATCATGATCATATTGTTTCATTGTTGCAGATTTTATTCAAATAAGGCGAAAAGATGGTGGCTCAGACCGAGAAGACATGGTTCAATCCATCACAAACCAACTCTCAAAATTTCAGCCAAATTTTCTGTATGGAGCAATACTCATAGAGGTCATTGTCTCAACTTAAAATTCAATGTTTCAACATGTAGTTTTAGCAGTTGTTTCAGCATGCAACAATTGTTTTAGCATGAAAAATGTAGTTTGTTTTTATTCACCTAATGTGTACTATTTTTATTATGCAGGTTGAGGATGGATGTGCAACAAAGATTTTTATTTTTATTTTATTTTATTAAATGAAATCAAGAAATTTTAAGAAGAATTTAAATGAAATTTTGAGCAAATGGAGACAAGTTTATTGAAAATTGTAGGTGAAAAATGTTCGTAGTTTTATTGTTTGCAGATCTACAAATTTATTCAATTACTGTAAAAAAAACGTCACTGTTTCATCATGTTGTAACAACATGTAAAAATTTCACTGTTTCAGCATGCTATAACAACATGTAAAAATTTCACTATTTCAACATGTTGTAGCAGCATGTAAATTTTTTGTGGTACCAACATGTTGTAACAACGAAAATTTTCACTGTATCAGCATGCTGCAACAACATAAAAAATTATGCTGCATCAACATGTTGTAATAGCATGTTAAATTGGTTTTATTGTGATTTACTGTTAAGCATGTTTTGCAAAAAAAAATATTCTTGAAATCCAAATCATCCCTATTTTCCGATCCTCGCGATTGCTTGAAGCGCAGAGGAGAGCATACTTATTCTAATATATATATATATATATATATATATATATAGAGAGAGAGAGAGAGAGAGAGAGAGAGAGAGAGAGAGAGAGAGAACATTTTTTTATTTGTTAGCCTACCTACTCTATGCTAATTAGAATTAAAAATTGGTTATGTGTAGGAAAACTTCCAATGGAGCCAAGCACGCAACAGTAACAAAAATATATTCATGTGCAATTTTTCAAATGAAAGATAAAAATTTACAAGAATAAACAAATTTTGTTGTTGTAATGACAAACTAACTAAGAAATAAAATTTATCTAATCGAGTGCTTACCTGGAACCATTGCTCGATAATGCTTTCATAGGTGTGTTTTTCCTCGCTCATATCTTGCTGTAAATCCTCTTCATCTTCCTCAATCTCCTTCTTGAATGTTTGTTCGTCATCTAAAGCATAGGAGTCTTCAGATCTTGAATCCTCATGCATTTCTGAAGGAGTATTTGAGTCTTTAATTGCTGTCAAGATCTTCCTTTTCATAGAAGAGGAGATATCAACTTTCTTGAAGATATGAGTGAGTAGTTCCAAGCTGACACTCATTGTTAAAACATGCTGAAAAAGAAGATTCTTACAGCACCCAAATAAATAAATAAATAGAAAAAAAACACATGAAAAATACTCTTGTTGAAACACATACTCTCCACAGTTGCGGAAAACACACTTGCGGAAAATGAAATTTGCATAAATTTAAATTCACACTCTAGAGATGGTAGGGAGAACATGAGGAGTCTCCACTCAAGTAGTTGCTATGACCCCTTACCAACACATGCAGACACACTTGCAGGAAATCAAACTAAACCTCAATCCATTGTGCTTCCCCGACAACGACGCCAAAATGTTAGGTGGAAATATTGTTGTTTAATTCCATTATAGTACTTGCCCAACTATTTAATTTGTCAATCCGAGGTTTGTAGGCTTACGGAGCACACACACTATATATGCAGGATTGAAGTGGAAGTAATCTAATCTAAATTGTTGAAATTAAATTAATCTAGGAAAGTATCAAAAGACTAACTAAGAAAGAAAGAAATTGCATAAGGGAAAAACAATAGAACATGTGAAGAGTTGAACGACAAAAGACATATGTGAGCTCACACAATATATCAATCTCAAATTATGTTACAAGAGTCAAATTACAAATCATGAATGAATAACAAAGCTAAGAATCAAAGCGAAGAATCCAAGCTAATGTTGGAGTTATTTCACACACACCTAGGATTTATTTTTCCTAAGGTTATTCCTTGTTTATTAGTCATAATTAGTCATTATCCAGTCTCAAATATTTTAGGGGAGAATATTCCACCTGGAGAATATTCTCTTTTAGTTGACACTTCAGTTTGACTAGTTGAGTTGAGTTTATATGCTGCATTGGTTTTGTCACCATGCAACATTGGGATTATCACCAACTCACTACTCTTTGTTTAGTCAGTTAACTGAAGACTAGTTGACTAGTTAAGTCAGCTAGGTGGCAGTTCACTCCTGTAACTTCCTGAGAGACTAGAATAGGCGAAAATTTACTCTTGTAAATGATGGTGTGTGTCCAGATCAATCTAGACCACCACTGTGGCTCATTAGTTACTCATGTATCTTATATATATTGTAAATTATTCACTCTTTGAGTGTGGAATACGGTTAATGAGAATTATTCCATTCTTTCTATCTTGTTTCTTCTTTCTCAATTTCTTTCTACAAACATGTGTGGTATTTTCTAGCTAGATCTATTCTATGCAGGTTCAACACATTTACATGGTATCATAGCTGACGGACTGCTAAGAAAAAGTTACACCAAATCATTTTTTGCAGGTACAAAAGATTGAAGACAACAAAATATGGATTATTCATCAGAAATACTTCTCACGCCTCATAACTATTTGGAATGGAAGCCAAAGATTCTACTTCTTCTTAGATGTAGAGGCTTATACCAAATAACCATGGAAATGGAAGTAGAGCCTGATTCTATTGATAGAAAAAATGACTTTCTCAATAGACAAGATATGGCCATAGGAAGTATTGACATGTCTGTTTCTCTCGAAATTTTCCATCAAGTATATGAAGAATCACAAGGATTAAATCCAAATGAATTATGGACCAGATTGGAGGTTTTATTTGGGAATAAAAAATATTGTGAAGATTTCATGCAGGAGGTCGAACAGATAGAGTCAGAAAAGAAACTGCCAGAAGATCAAGCCTCTTATTCTGAAGAGTCTTCTACACAAGTGTCTATAGAAATTTGTATTCCATTAATTGAAGATGATTTCTACTCCATTTCAGATTTGTTTTCTGAAATTCATTTGGAATATATATGGCATGCATCTCAGGAGTCACATGAAGACACTTTTGCATGCACCATGCATGCATCTCAAGAGACAAAAAGGGAGCCGCGCACATCAGACGCCATTTTGATATTTTAGAATTACAATTTGCAGAAACAAATTGTATATTTGAATTTATCTCAAGAAAATATCCAATTTCAAAAAACAAATCGTCTGAAACAGAGTCCGGAAAGTGAAGTTATGATCGTTTTAAAATCAATAAAATTTCAACATTTTTCTGGAAACGGCCACATAGTTTTCAAAATTTCATCCAAAATTTATTTGGATATTATTCATTACAAGAAGATAAAGTGGATATGTGTGAAAATATCAATGATGCATATACTTCATCAGATCTGTGCAGACATTTGCATATTCAACAAATTCTTCAAAGAGCACAAACTTGCACAATTGTGAGGTCTTCTTGGAGTGAAGAACATGGTTGCTTAGACCCTGCCTTTTGTTCCTTCTCATTTTTTTTTTATGCATTGTACTTTGAGGGGGGGTTTTGTTCCCATGAGGTTTTCCCTCGTTCCTTATTTAGTTTAGTGTATCTTTTGTATTTGGGTACCTAACATGTCCTCATAGCCAGGACCCATTCTTTATTTTCACCATAGTGATGTTCGCGGGGGGTGTTGGAGTTATTTCACAAACACCTAGGATTTATTTTTCCTAAGGCTATTCCTTTTTTATTAGTCATAATTATTCATTATCCAGTCTCCTATATTTTAGGGGAGAATATTCCACCTAGAGAATATTCTCTTTCAGTTGACTCTTCAGTTTGACTAGTTGAGTTGAGTTTAGATGTTGCATTGGTTTTGTCACCATGCAACATTGGGATCATCACCAACTCACTACTCTTTGTTCAGTCAGTTAACTGAAGATTAGTTGACTAGTTAAGTCAGCTAGGTGGCAGTTCACTCTTGTAACTACCTGAG
The DNA here is from genome assembly GCA_009831015.1 of Picea engelmannii. NCBI lineage: Eukaryota > Viridiplantae > Streptophyta > Pinopsida > Pinales > Pinaceae > Picea > Picea engelmannii. The sequence goes on along the minus strand of ML792087.1, from coordinate 261,287 downwards.
AGACTAGACTAGGTGGCAGTTTACTCTTGTAACTACTGGTGTGTGTCCAGATCAATCTAGACCACCACTATGGCTCATTAGTTACTCATGTATCCTATATCTATTGTAAATTATTCACTCTTTGAGTGTGGAATATGGTTAATGAGAATTCTTCCATTCTTTCTATCTTGTTTCTTCTTTCTCAATTTCTCTCTTCAAATGTGTGTGGTATTTTCTAGCTAGATCTATTATGTGCAGGTTCAACACATTTACAGATAAGAATCCCCTTCTAAGAATTCAACATGATCTAAGTCTATTCTCTCATATCTAACTCCAACTTCCCAAATTATCCATTACATCATGTCTCACCCCCCTTCATGAAGAGAGAACACTCTCTTATATACATGAAAGTCTTGAAGAGTGTCATAATTATAGATCCACTATTCTCTCAACTTATTCCTTCAAATCCTCCACTCATATATTGGATAAGATATCTTATAAAAATCTCCATGATATTCTCCTTTGAATATGCTTGAATGATTGTCCCAAATATTATTCAAATCTTCAAAGCTTGAAGATGAAATTCGAATTTGAGGCTAGGTGGTAATATTTGACTTTGTTGAAATCTTCACATATGCCTGCACACATCATCAAACTCATCCAACCTTGATATATAATGAAAATATGTCATTTTTCTAATATTTAATCATAAATTCACTTATAATACTGAAATGAATACAATGGAAAATAATAAGGAGAAACCCAAGTATCATTATGGTAATGGTATGATGGAAGGTTAATGGGACGATGAAATGTAAGGAATAGTGAAGGAAAAAGATGATATAAATGTGACATTTCTGAGGCCCAACAATCCACCGGATCACCGGGTTAAGCATGCAAGGACGAGACCCATAGGAATTTTACCCAGGGAAGGCTTAGAATAGAGGGAAGAAGAAACCACTGAGAGCTAGGTGGGGAAGCTCACTGAAGCCATTCAAAATCTCCAAGAATGAATATTAGGAATGGAACTACAAGCCGTGCCCAACACTCTACAGGAAGTGCGAGATCAGAGAGAGGAAACTGCCCAGAGCGCAATTGAGAGAATGAAGGCATTGGCCTTGGAATGCAAGCAACTCAGCAGTCGAAGTGTGCATACCTATGAGCACCTTACAAAGGACCTTGGAGTCACAGCTCCATGAAGCAAAGAAAAAAACAACAATAATACAAACAAAGTTGAATCTACTATCGCCAATAGAGAGGATGAAAAGTTCACAAGAACAACACACGGTTCAACAATAGGTCCATTCCATCTAGAGTAAAGTCATGGAAGTGACCCAGAGGCTCCAACCAGTGCAGGATGAATCTTGCACACTTTTTGAGGAGATTGAAGGACAACATGCACAGCTAGAACAAGTGGTCACCTCAATTGAAAAACGATTGGAAGGACTTGTCACCGAGAAGGTCATTCAGGAGTTCACTGAGTAGGAGGCTCTAGCGAAACAACAGGTCGAAGAATCTCCAGCCAAGCTCGAGGCTTTTGAGGGAGAGTTAACCAAATATGAGTGACTCAGGATGAGTCACATGTGAGTGTTGGGGGCCTGTTGGCCCTTGAATAGGTTTTGTGGAAACTTTGGTCATGTTTGACCAATTTTGGGACTTTGACATGCTGGTCGAAGATGGAGCACCAGGCGAAGTGGAGATCGCAGGATATTTCCCCCTTTTGCAGGCCTTTTTGGGTTTAGGGTTTTATGTAACAGGTATGGGATGTTGGCCCATGGGTTTACCCATGCTTTGGCCCCTTTTGTAATGTATAAATAAGTAGCTAGGTGATGTGAGAAGTAGTGACTAGTCTGAAAGTGATAAGTGTAAGAGTTTGATCTATGTGATTGTAAAGGCTTTGTGCATACTATGTGTTGAGAACTTGCAAAGCTGAGTGCAAGTGATTGTAAAGAGGCTTTGTGTTGTACCAAGCTCAGGGAAGGAGGATCTGGGGAGGTGCACCCAGATCTCCTGTCCTATGTGGAGTTGGTTTTGTGGCTTTGTGCATGTGAGAATATTGAAAGAAGATAATAAAGAAGAAGAAGAGTTGGTGGACATGGCCCCACACTGGGGGTGAACCACGTATATCTTGTGTTATGGTTTCTTTGTGTGATTGATGTGATTTATGCTTAGTGTTGTCATCTTTTTGTATGTTAGATGCATCTGATATAGTAGCTTAGTGCTTAGTAATATGAATGAATGCTAGATCTGATCTATTTCTATGTGCTAAGTGCTTGGATGTGTTATATCTTGTTGAATACTACGTTGTTATGTAATTAGGGTTTTACCTATGATGTGAATAAGGGATAAATTCTAATGAATGCTAACTACTAAGTGATCTGTTAAGTATTGTAATCAAATATCTGTGTTCCAGCTAGGTTGTAGACACTTGAGTCTTGCAACCCCCCCTGCCTCTACCTCGAGTGAGACTTCATCTACTTCGCAGGTGTTGCCGAAAGGGTCGATAGTTAAGGTTTTGTTAGTGTGTTGTTGAAGTGTTTAAACCTGAGTATGCCCTTTCCCAACACGAGATTTGAATTTCTCGACTTGACCTGTTGCATTCATCTTCTTCTTGATACCCACTTGCTACTGATGGGCTTCCTTATCTAATAGGTAAATCAAATAAATCCCACATCTCATTCTTATGCAAGGATTCCATATCTTCAACCATATAAGCATCCTTCTAGAGTCTCCCCTTTGTCGAGTCAACTTCCTCCATGACCAACTTGGGCTCCTCGTCAATGGAAGTTAACACAAATGCATAACAAAAGTCAAGCAAACTATACCTTTCAATTGGTTTTCCTACTCATTCAGACCTCCTTAAAACTGGGGTCAATTATTCCACCTCTTCATCCGATTCATTCAACTCATTTGAATCATCTTTGTTGGCCCTTGGGTATGGAATCAAGTGAAGATTAAGGAAGAAGAGGTAAAATGCAAACTTCACGGGAGACACAGTGACTGTTACTGGGTCGAAGTAAGAAAAAGAGAAGAAAAGAAGGAGCGAAGCCCAAGAAAGCTAGTCATTGGATGAGGAGATTAGGGATGACAGATAAGCAAGGTATATGGATTGAGGACAACTCAGATAGCGGGAAAATCCACTGTTAGCACTGCATGGGAAGAAAGGAGAGATAGGTTGGCAAAGCCTGGGAAAACAGGGTCAAGTTTACCTAGGTTCTTAGACACCTAGGGTTTGTATATCTAGGGTTTTGACACATAGGTCTCGACATGAGGTTATCGGTGAGGGACTATATTGTATAAATAGAAGTCGAGAGGGCCTAGGTTGGGTCGGTACTATTGTTGAGCATTGTCATTGATTGTTGTTCATTGAGAGAATATTTATTGTGAGTGAGAGAAGTGATGAGAGTAAGAGCCTTCTGGTATTGTAATATCTTCAGTTGGGTGCAAAGATCAAGTCCTGTAGCTGGGTGCATAGGAGGGGGAGAGAAAGTGAGAAGAAGAAAAAGATCTGCTAGCAAAGAGTACATACAAGAACTGTAAGCTTTACCTTAATATATCATAAGCACAGTTCTGTGGATGTATCCCTAGGGAGAGGGTGAACCACGTATATCTGGTGTTATGTGTGTATGATTGATGCTTTATCTTTGTCTTTGATATACTGTTATTGCATTATTGTATTAGATCAGACCTATATAATGTGGAGTAGATTTTAGTGATAAGTGAGCTAGGTATACTGCATTGTATTGTGTTAATATCCACTTGATATTCCCCTGGTTGTAGACATCCCTGTCCTGCAACCCCCCATAGCTACTTCGGGTGAGACTACATCTGCTTTGTAGGTGTTACCAAAAGGGCTGATAGTTACAGATTTGTTGGTGCGCTCTTGAGCGTTGAACCCTGGGTCTACCCCTATGCCAACAAATGGTTATGTTGTCGGGATCTTGAGCTAGCTCAGGTATGAGCTAGATCCTGAGTCAGATGACCAGTTTTCCTTTACAGGTCGAAGACATAAAAAAGGATAAGGGAAAGTGTTAAGAACCAAATATCAATATAGCATAGAAAAACCTCAGAAAAAGTACTCAACGCCTTGAAAAAGAGATAATTTCAGATAATAAGCCTCTTCGAGGGGGAAACCTCCTTTTACCCCACTTAAATGTTCAAGTACAAGATGATTCCAAATGAAAATGTCTCCTTGGTATATATATGAGACTAGGAGGTATAATTACAACTAATGGAATAAAGTTGACATAAATAAAATAACATTTCTAATCTAATATGCCCCAATTAAGGGGTAATGAGACAATATTAGGGCTTAACATGCCCCTTCCCTTGAGACAATTGTTGTTTGAAATGCTTGAGTAACTCTAGATGCTTTTGTATAAAAGACTCATCTTCCCAAGTGGAATCCTCAGCAGGTAGTTTCCTCCATTTAATGAGATGCTCTGAAATGGACCTATTCCTCAGCTGGAAAATTCTTGTGTCAGTGATGGCTTCAAGCTCCAATATGATTTTTCCTTCCTCGTCAAGTTTTGGAAATATAGTTTGAACTAGGCTCTTGCACCTTTAACCTTCTTTAAGCATGAAACATGGAAAACTGGGTGTACTCGTGAAGATGCAAGCAACTCCAATTTGTATGCCATAGTACCGATCTTTTGCAACACCTTATAAGGGCCATAGTACTTTGGTGATACTTTATTATCCTTCTTGGCTTGCTTGAGGGACATCTGTTTGTATGGTTGTAGTCTTAAAAACACCCAATTCCCTACTTCAAAACTTCTTTCACTACGATGTTGATCTTCTTGTTGTTTCATGTGATTCTATGCCATGGTCAGATTGTCCTTTAATATTTGGAGAACTTGTTGTTGATTCTCAATGTGATCTTCCACTGCTTGAACCTTAGATATTTCATTGAGAGAAGAAGTGATGGAAGGAGGGTGGTATCCATAAAGTGCCATAAATGGTATCATTTTTGTTGCAGTATGAAAGGAAGTGTTATACCACAATTCTACCAAGGGTAACCATTTGAACCATTGTGTTTGTTTATCAGAGACAAAGCAACGAAGGTAGCCTTCTAGACATTTGTTCACTATCTTGGTCTGTCCATCAGATTGAGGATGATAGGATGAGCTATGAGCCAATTGAGTACCCAAAAAAGAAAATAATTCTATTCAAAAATGTCCAGTGAAGATGGGATCTTTGTCACTTACAATAATCTTTGGGCTGCCATGTAGCTTTTGAACTGTCTCCATGAATGTGGTGGCAAATGTACTAGCTTTGAAGGGATGAGAGAGTGCACAAAAGTGTGCATACTTGGTTAGTCTATCAAAAATCACCATGATGACACTCTCTCCTTCAGACTTTGGTAACCCTGTGATGAAATCCATGGAAACCTCCTCCCAACACTGACTTGGGATGGATAATGGTTGTAAAAGACCTGGGGTCTTAATTGTTTCCACCTTATTTTGTTGGAAAACCAAACATTCTACCACAAACCTTTGAAAATCAGTTTTAAGGCCATCCCAAAAAAAATCCTTCTTGACTCTATGGTAGGTTGGAAAACCAAAAATTCTGCGACAAACCTTTGAAAATCAGTTTTAAGGCCATCCCAAAAAAAATCCTGAGTGCCCTCCTACTGGAAAGGTGTGCAATTCCAATAGTACCTTTTGTTTGAGTTGGGAGTTCTTACATAAATATAAGCAATCTTTGTACCATAGTGAATCATTTTTCCATGTAAATGTATCTGATGCACTGGAATCCTGCTGCAACCTTTGAATGAGAGTC
>ML792087.1:233817-253118 GCA_009831015.1 Picea engelmannii | reverse complement strand
TCATAGTGTGCTATCATTTCTTCCATGAAAATTGTCCAAGTGACGAGTGATTTGTGAGAACAAAGCCATCAATACCATACAAATTGATTAGGTTCTAAATATAAAGAAGCAATTCGTACCTTTTGTGTATGTGGCACATTATGTAGATGAAAAAATTTCTCCATTTGAAGTATCCATGTGATTGGGCCCTTGCCATCAAACTTCCTCATATCGATCTTAGGAATGTGGTTGGTCTTCAACCCAAAGTTGGAGTTTCTCCATTCTTGATTAACCTTCCTTGTGTCCTCATCATGAATTTCATGGGATGCATTTTCACTTTCAGGTGTCTTCTCGGTTATGAAATTTTTCAATACTTCCATGATATCCTCTTTTAAACCATCAATCTTTGCCTCCAACTTAGCTTCCATCTCTTATATTTCATCTTTTGTTACTATCTTCTTTTGTAAATCATTTATGTCCATACACATTTCTTCACCTTCATCAAGAGTCCAAGTATGATTGTCTGGAGGCTTATTTGCTGTAGAAGTTCCCTTTTTGGGTAGCATGTTGGCCAAGTATCACTTTTGAACCTTGATTTTGAGGTGGTTCTTCTAGACAATCTTTATTCTGTTGTATCTCCCAAGTTTTGGCCCTTCTGGGTATGAAACTTTATTTTATATAGTTCTCTTATATTTCTTCTCTACAATTCCATAGGTCTTATCAAAATTGGATGTCCCAAGTGGAATTTATGGTAACTTCCCCACAACTTTCTGCTTTTTGGCCTTTCCAAGAGATCTCACTTGTATAGTGTGCCCCACAAAAAATGATTGATATAAAATTCTAAAACGCATGCCATAAATACTGAAAACTATCCATGATCCAATGAAACTAGTCCCACTCAATTTGGAAACTCTAGTAAGAAGTTATGATTGTTTTACCTGGAACACTTTCTTGAGACTAGTCAATAGGACTAGTCAGATACCCTATCTTACACAGGGTGTATATACAAATTTAAGATGACTTAGAAGCTAAAATGTTTACCACAGATACCTTACTAATTTATGTGAATATCCTCCAGAGTTTAGGGTCTGAAACATTACAGAAAAATGTTTATAGTGAAAGTTCTGCAATGACTCAGTTCAGGATGATTACAAAACCCTATCTTGTACAGGTTGTATCTTTGAAAGTATAAGGCCTCATGAGATGAAATTGTAAACAAATATACCTTGATCCATCTACTAAATATCCTCGAAGTCATTCCTTCTGAAACATTGTAGAAAATATTTTATAGAGAAAATGCCAAGGTGTCTCATATGTAGCAGCGAAATCCCAAGACCTTGAGCTCTAATACCATATGTTAAGAACCAAATATCAATATAGCATAGAAAAACCTCAGAAAAAGTACTCAATGCATTGAAAACGAGATAATTTTAGATAATAATCCTCTTTGAGGGGGCAACCTCCTTTTACCCCACTTAAATGTTCAAGTACAAGATGATTCCAAATGAAAATGTCTCCTTAGTATATATAGGAGACTAGGAGGTATAATTACAACTAATGGAATAAATCCGACATAAATAAAATAACATTACTAATATAATATGCCCCAATTAAGGGGTAATGAGACAATATTAAAGCTTAACAGAAAGGACAAAAGAGAGGACATCTGGTGTGTCAGATGTAGATCAGAGGGACATGATAAGGAACACTGCCATGTATTTCATGAATATTTGGCCTCAGGAGTTTCGAGCCCCTTGAAGCAAGTCACATTGCCCTGGTGCGAAGTATGCAGAAACTGACATCACCCTGGTGAGTGCTATTACATGCATAAGTATGTTCAGACACCTTCAAACTTATATTGCACCTTCTGTAAGTCAGTAGGCCATGATGATAGAGAGTATAGGGCCTATGAACTCATGCATGAAAGGTCAAGAGATGTATACAAGATCCAAGGTGAAGTACAAAAAGAAGGAAACTCTACGCAGTATAACTCCCTAGGAAGAGGAAACTCCAATCCTCGCGGTGGATACAAAAGATGAGGACGAGGAGGAGGAATGGGTCGAGGCTGAGGACGAATAATTTGTTATAACTGCATGCAACCAGGACATATAGCAAGGGATTTTCAAAACCCTTGTACTACTTGCAGTTATTGCAATTCTTTTGAGCATGTTATAGAATATTTCCCTATGTTGTTGGCTATGCTTCAAGAAGGATGAGGACCTCAGCAGAACCCACAAGTGCAGTTGATATATGTTGAACTTCGCAGAGAATACCCGAGAGTTGTTTTTATTACTCGAGGAGGCCTTGTTACAAGAGAATATAGAGTGACCCAGGGAAAGACTACAGAAGAATCATGAGTCAGAAAAGATGTGGAGAAGACTCAAAATTTTGATGCCAAGAAACAGAGACGAACATTTGAAGATGCAAGGAAAGAATTCAGAAGATATCAAGGCTCATCATCAAGAACATGGCTAGAAGTAAGAGAATATGGAATTCCACCGATATTCGATCAGTCTGCTTCGCCAAGAGAGGGAAAAGAGGTAAGCAAGCTCATGGAATTTCTATATACTTGTATTAAGCTAATCCAGGATGAAAACATTGTAAGGGAACTTCAGAATTTAATCAAGCAATATGATCTAGGAAAGATAGACCCCTTGCTGAATAGGGAAGTACATAAAATTGGGAAAAGGAGAAGGACAAACAAATAATTACACTTGAATACTTACATAGGAGAGTATGACATATACTATGTGGTCCTCGACTTAGGGTCAGAGGTTAATGTCATGACAAAGAAAACTTGGGCACTGATGGGAAAACCCAAGCTGATCTATTCCCCTATCAGGATTCTCATGGCCAATCAGCAAGTTGTCAGCCCATTTGGATGATTGGAGCATGTCCCTATGGACATCGACAGAGTTAGAACCTTTGCATATTTTGAGGTAATTGAAATTGTTGATGACAATTGTCCTTACCCTGCATTGTTAGGAATTGATTGGGCCTTCAACAACTCTACTGTTGTTGATTTGAATAAAAGATGTATGACATTCAAAAGATATGGACTTAGGTTCATCGCACCCTTAGATCCAAATGAGGGTCAGTGTTACACAGAGCCCATTAGAGAAGAAGACCATGCATACAAACTAGAAACATCTACAAATTGACAACCAGACAACAGGATTACATCAAACCTACAACCGATGGGAATCTAAGCTAGTGAAGTGACAACACGTGTTCATCAGACTTAGAAGCAGCACTGGAAAATTGGCAAAATTAGATGTATGAAGTATCCACAAGAAGGTGTTCCAGGCTGTCCAGAGAAGTTCACTAGATTGGTACAACGATGAGCAAATTACCCACCTTTGATGGTTTGAATCCATTAGAGACCTTCTTGTTGGACTTTGAAGCAAGTGTACCAATGCAATAGAGACTATTGGCAATGGATGAGGCCCTGGAAGCTACACCAGGAAGATGGTGGGGGATGCACAAAATAAATATTATAGACTGGGTACAATGCTGAACCTTGATGACAACATGATTCTCATCCCAAGTAGAAATCTACGAAGTAAGGTAAACAGGTCGAAGCTTCCCAAAGGACCATGTGCGAAGCTCTAAAGAAGCCTGGAGTGATATCCCACAAGAGAAATGGGTGCACAAATTCATCAACACGCTGGACACCACACCTATCAAATGGTACCTTCAAGCGGAGCTATGCCTCATCACCACATATTGGAAAGGTATGACTCATAATTTTGTAGCTACATTTCTATTTGAAAGTCAATATCCTTCAGTAGACCAGAAACTACAGATTGTGAGACAGAAAGTATTTGAAGAAGAATCTAGCCTCCCTTTGGAACAAGAAGAGGACAAGTGGACTACGCCTCTCCAGAAAATGCAGGGCTATTACAACATTAATGCATATGAATATGATGATACAAAGAAGGTCAACATCGTTGAGACAGAAGGCCAAATAGATGTGATAGGACCAGAAGTTGAACTTGTTGATTAAGGTTGGTTGTCATTGATGTCAACCCTTGAAGAAAGCCCCGTAGCACAAAGGTTTGGGTAATGGACCCAATATTGTTTGATGTAAATATGACTCATTATTGTTTTTTCATGGTTGATAAGAAGTAAATATGGATGAACTCCAAAGTGGTCCCCTTATGGTGAAAGCCCTCACGAGAAGACTCTTTGTGGAGTAACAGAACCCATGATTAATTGTGGAATAATGAGATGAATGAAATTGAATTTATCAGGGAAAATATCCTAGATGGATATTTATTTTCATGTCATTTCCGTTGGTATGTGGAATGACACATAATTCCTCACGGTTAGAGAGTTATGGCCATGAGAAGTTGGAGACCCCAGGTTTGGGTAATGGACCCAAGTTTGTTTGATGGGTAAGGGTATGAGTTATGATATACTTTTAGATAATTCTATTCTATATGGATAGTGCATGTCATGCTATTTTTGGTGGTATGTAGAACGTCACATAACTCCTCACGGTTTGAGAGTTATGACCTTACGAAGTTGGAGGACCCACATATGTCATCTAGAAGCCCCAAAAGGTCAAAGTAGTCAAAGTGGTTTAAGGGATTTTAAAAGGTAAATAATAAAGTGAAGTTATGAGGGTATTATAATTCAAATTGAATACAAAATAAATTATTTCAATAATAAATTTAATTGAGAAATTAGAAGTGGACCCAACCCTAAAATAAGGAAAGTGGGTCAAGTGACCTAGAAGATGTTTTTAAGGAAGTTACTTGGAGAGTATAAATAAGAGGCAAGGCTCTCTCATTTGAATCCCACTTGAGCATATTAAATATATATAGGTGTCTGAGGTAAAAAAATGATATCTAAGCTGAAATTATGAGGAAAGTGAAGAAAAGAAGGCCAAAATGTAAGGAAGGATAAATTCTTTTGATGGTGCTTTCTAAGGTATGTTATTTACAGGTCATCTCACCATTTTCGCTATAACTTTTTTTCTATAATGATTCAGATCCTGAAATTTCTATGCAAGTGAGAAAACATATCCAAGTATCTTTGGTAAAATATTTATCTTGTGGGTCGTTGTATTTTGGGAGTTACACTCCATGGAAAATAGGGTTTGTGGCCAGTCCTGAAACTAGTCAAAATCAAGTGTTTTGGGTAAAAACGTCCTAACTTCTTCATAATTGATCCAAATTTAGTGAGACAAAATGTGTTGGTTAGGGTACAATCTTTAGTAGGTTGTGTAACATTTTTATATCAATTCAGCAAATATTGTGTGTGGGGCTTGCTCTACAATGTCACTCTCTAGAATAAGCTAGAATTCAACAAGATATATCATTTTTGTTATAACTCATTTTATGAGAGGTTCCAAGTAGTGACACTTGGAGGAATTTCATAAAAAACACTAAAGAACATTGTGTATCATCTTAAGATATTTATACATTACAGGTTCAAAGTTATGATTACTTCAAGTTAGGGTTGTTGACTCATCCAAAACTATGCATGTGAGACTAAAGAAAAGTTTGATGAAAATGCTAGTCTCTTGTTTTTAAAGTTAAGGAAGGTTTGCAGGAATGTGAGAATATACACTAGGTCTATTACAGAGCTACAAATCATATTTGGATGATGAAATTGATGAGGGCTTTTGGTTGTGGTACATGTTGAGTACATGGTTGAGACAAGTAGTTGATGAGTTGGTGCACATACATGAGGTGTATAGTTGATGATGTTGGTACATATTGATGAGTCATAGTTGATGAGTAGTTGAAACATGATTGGTACATACTTTGTATATCGTTGGATGCACTTGTTTATGGTATAGGTTAATTACATGTTGGTGCATGGTGGATGCACTTGTTTATGGTACAGGTTGATTACAGGTTGGTGCATGGTTGATGCACTTTTTTATGGTACAGGTTGATTACAGGTTGAGGTATAGGTTGATACATGGCTTAAATTTATTGGTACAGTTTTACAACGGTATATCTCACAGTGATAGTGTGACAGTGGTTTCATCATTCTGCTTCTACTTCAGGGTGTCAGGACGGGGCAAGGACAGGTGGTTGTAGCCACCTTCCAGTTGTAGCCAGAGAACATTAGGGGTTGTAGCCTCCTTCTGGTTGTAGCCAGAGAATTGGGGAGTTGGATCTTCCCTCAGGTTGTAGCCTAAGAAACTAGGGGGTTGGAGCCTCCTTCCAGTTGCAGCTAGAAAACAAAGGAAGTTGGTGCTTCCAATGAATGTAATTCTTTAAGATATATAAGAAAAAGAATTCTATGGTTTCTCTCGATTTGGGTTTCCACGTAAAACACTAGTGTACTATGTATATGTGTGATTGTTTATTTCTTACTGTTTATTATTGGACAATAATTCTACATTGATATAACATTTGAAGAAAATGGATCATAATTACGCTATTACTGATTCACCCCCCCTCTCAGTAATCCAACAATTGGTATCATAGCAGGTTCCTTCAGAAATAAGTTTAACCACTGAAAGTTAGATCATGGAGAGTACCAACTCGTATAAAAATGGAATACCACATTTTGATGGAAAAAAGTATGCTTTTTGGAGCATAAGTATGAAGACATATATACAGGCACAGGGTTTTCAAGTTTGGCAATCAATTGTAGATGGATACACAGCACCAACAGTTCCACCAACAAATGACAAAGCAATGAAACTCAATGAGAATAATTCCAAAGACATAAATGCACTTTTGAATGGTCTTAGTGATACGGTATTCACCAAAGTTGCACATTGTAAATTTGTTAAAGATATTTGGGACAAGCTTCAAAATATTTGTGAAGGAGATTCAAAATTCAAAGCAGCAAAGATTCAAACTTACAGAGGTCAGTTCGAACAACTAAAAATGAAGGAAGATGAAGATATCGCAGCCTACTTCTTACAAGTCGATGAAACAGTGAATGCAATCATAGGATTAGGAGAAGAAATCAAAGAATCTATAATTGTTCAAAAGGTACTAAGATCTCTTCCTATGAGATTCAACCCTAAGATATCAGCACTAGAAGAAAGATCAGATCTAAACTCAATAAGCATGGATGAACTGCATGGAATCTTCACAGCATATGAGATGAGAAATAAACAAGAAAATACAGATGTAAAAGAAGTAGTCTTCAAAGCATCCAAAAGATCAAAGAAAAAGAAAAAGGAACAAGAAGAATATAGCAGTAGCAATGATATCTCGGAATATGATGAAGAAGTGGACAACTTCGTCAAAAGACTAAACAAGGGAACCAACGGTAAGTACATAGGTAAGCTTCCTTTAATTTGTTTTAATTGTGATGGTATTGGTCATTTTGCTAACAAATGTCCTCATAAGAAAAAGAGAAATGATGAAGGTTACTCAAAAGGAAGACAAACACATAAAGGTAAAAGAACTACAAAGAAAGTTTTCAAGAAAAACTTTTGCACCAAATAAGACATCTCATCATCAGATGAAGATGAAGTCAGTGACAGTGAAAGAGGGAGAGTTCTATTCATGGCAATATAAGACTTTGATAAAGAAGACTCTAAAGAAGAATATGAAGAATCATATGAAGAAGAAATTGAAGAGGCAGAAGTTGACTTCCAAGAAGAATTAATGAGTTCCATAGAAGTTTTCAAAAGAGAAAAGAAGAAAAACAAGAAACTACAAGCATAACTAGATAAGAAAAAATACACCAAAGAACTAGAACAAATGATGAAAAAATTGAAGGTTCAAATAGAAGAAGAAAAAAGAATTGAATAAGCACTCAAAGAACATCTAGAAGGAAAAGACAGGATCATTGGAAACCTGGAAACAGAGATTGTCACACTAAGAAAGGATATTCAAAAGAAAAATATGTAGAATATCTCAAAAGTTATGGATAACATTATCAACAGACAAAAATCTTATCTTGACAAGTCTGGAATTGGATACAATCAGACAGAAAAGGGATCAAGCTCCAAAACAACAGAGCAAGAAACAAATCCAAAAAGTTATGCAGAAACAATCAAAGGGGATAAAAGGATATACAAGGAAGATTACAGGTACACTAGTCCATCGAGAAGATTCAGATTTCAGAATCAACAATAGATAGATAGGCCTCAAGAAGAAGAAGGATTCAAAAGAGCACCTTCTTTCATAATATCTTCAACTACTAGGTATCAAACTATATTTTTTGGTTTATGTTATGTATGTAATAATTTTGGACATAAAGCTGTAAATTATAGAGCTAACAATAGGAAGAATAACTACTTTGAGAGCCATACACAAAGGGGTCATTCAAGAAGACCTAGTGAAACACAGAGAAGAAGTTACAACAGGTTTGAATCTTTGAGCACTGAAGTGGAATGTTACAAATGTAAGAATTTTGGACACATGGCCAAAAATTGCAGAATGACAGTCCCTCCTAAAGAACCTCAACAATGTCACAAACAAGAACCTCAGAAAATGACATGGATAAGAAAGAAATATCAGTATAGCAATGAAGAATGCACAGTTGCTCTACAAGCTAAACAAAAGAAACATGGTTGGTATGTTGATAGTGGATGTTCAAAACACATGACAGGTGATAGAGACAAGTTTCTTACATTATGAAAGGAAAGAGATGGATTGGTCTCCTTTGGAAAAGATGATTCATCCAAAATCATTGGAAAAGGCACAGTCTGAATTGGGAACAAGAATGAAAAGGTAGAAAATGTTCTACTAGTAGAAGATATGAAACACAATCTTTTAAGTGTGATTCAAATGTGTGACCAAGGTCATAAAGTTACTTTCGATTCACAAAAGTGTGAGATAAGAAAAGAAGATTTAGGGAAATTAGTCGCTACAGTTGCAAGAACTTAAAGCAACATATATGTGTTAGGTGAAATTGGAAAGGAAGATGAAAGTTGGCTATGGCACAGAAGAATGGGTCACATGCATTTTGATAACCTTGTCAAAATCAGCAAAAGAGAAGCAGTCAGAGAAATTCCCTAGATCACGAAACCAACCAACACTTTATGAAAGCATTGCCAACAAGGAAAGAAAACAAAGACCAAGTTCAAATCAAAGAAATATTCAACAACAAAACCACTGGAAATTGTGCATATTGATCTAGTTGGACCAACTACAACAAAAGGCTTAAAAGGTGATATATACTTTATGTTATTAGTTGATGATTATACAAGAATGACTGCAATTTGTTTTCTCAAGAACAAATCATAAGCTTTTGAAAATTTTAAGATCTACAAGGAAATGGTTGAAAATGAGATGGATTCAAGAATCAAATGCTTAAGATCAGATAATGGAGGAGAATTCACCTCAAAGGAATTTATGGAATACTACAACAATCATGGAATAAAAAGGCAATTCTCCATCGCTAGGACACCTCCACAGAATGGAGTTGTTGAAAGAAAGAACAAGACAGTACAAGAAATGGCTCGAACAATGATAATGGATTCAAAGTTGACAGATATTTTTTGGACACAGGTAGTGCATACATCAGTTCACATTCAAAACAGAGTAATGCTTAGAAACAACATTGATAAAACTCCTACGAGCTATGGAAAGGAAAACCAACAAATGTGAAGCACTTTAGAGTTTTTGGAAGAAAATGCTACATCAAAAGAGAAGATGGAATAATGGGAAAGTTTAACTCTTTTGTGGACAAAGGAATACTTGTTGGTTACTCAAGTACAATGAAAGCATACAAGTGTTACAATCTAATATTAAACAAAGTTGTGGAAAGCATCAATGTAACAATTGATGAAACAGGTAGACCGGAATCAAAGAAAGAAGAAAACAAATCAATGGAACAACTTTTTGAAGAAGAAGATGAAAAAGAAGAAGAAGAGGAAGATGAAGATCAAGAGAATCCGACAGAAGTAGAAGAGCAAGTTCAGTAAGTATCTCCAAATACACCTAGCAAAAAAGTACAGAAGAATCATCCTTCAGATCAGATTATTGGAAACAAAGATGCAAGAGTTGAGACTAAAAGAAAAATCCATTCACCAGAACAAACACACCTAGCACTCTTATCTACAATTGAACCAAACTATTTTGAAGAAGACATCAAGGATGAATTTTGGAATAAGGCCATGGATGAAGAATTGGATCAAATAGAGAAAAATGACACTTGGGAATTGGTTCCAATACCAAAGAATAAGAATGTGATCGACACAAAATGGGTTTTCAGGAATAAATTGAATGAATATGGACAAGTTACAAGGAACAAAGCTAGATTGGTATGTAAAGGATATGCACAGATTGAAGGAATTGACTTTGAAGAGACATTTGCCCCAGTTGCCAGAATGGAAGCAATCTATTTGCTTTTAGCTTGTGCATGCTCCAAGAATGTTAAAGTATATCATATGGACATAAAATCAGCTTTTCTGAATGGAGAACTTGAAGAAGAAGTATATATTGAACAACCAGAAGGATTTTAGTTGTCAGAGAACACAGACTATGTGTGTAAATTAAAGAAGGCCATGTATGGTCTAAAGCAAGCTCCTAGAGCAAGGTACTCCAGACTGGATAAGTATCTGCAACAGGCAGGGTTCATAAAAGGAAGTGCAGACAACAACCTTTACATCAAGGTAAGTCAAGGTAATATTTTATTAATTGAAGTTTATGTTGATGATATTATTTTTGGTAGTGATGATGACAGGTTAAGCCAGAAATTTGCAAAGGACATGCAGAATGAATTTGAAATGTCGTTACTTGGAGAACTATCCTTCTTTCTGGAAATTCAGATACGTCAAAGCAACCAAGGAATTTTTATTTCTCAAACCAAGTATATCAGAGAAATGCTAAAGAAGTTCGGAATGGAAGATTGTAAACTAGTTATCACTCCCATGCAAACCAGTTGTAAGTTGAGAAAAGATGATGATTCAAAGTCTACAGATCAGAGGCAATATAGGTCAATGATTGGCAGCCTACTAGATGTGACAACATCCAGACCAGATGTAATGCAGGCAAATGGTCAGGTGGCATGATTTCAACAGCACCAAAGGAATCACATGTATTAGCAGTAAAGAGGATCTTCAGATATCTCAAAGGAACAAAAGAGTTTGGATTATGGTATCCAAAAGGAAAAGATCTATCACTTATTGCCTACACAGATGCAGATTGGATAGGTTGTATTGATGATCAATGAAACACCAGTGGAGTAGCATTCTAATTAGGTGAGTGTTTGGTATCATGGCTAAGCAAGAAACAATCATCGGTATCTCTATCTACAGGCGAGGCAGAGTATATTGCAGCAACATGTTGTACACGGGTTCTTTGGATGAAACAAACTTTGACAGATATACAGGTTGAGTATGATGAGCCCATTCCAATATATTGTGATATTACAAGTGCCATCAATATCTCAAAAAACCCAGTGATGCATTCCAAGACGAAGCACATTCCAATCAAGTATCACTTTCTATAGGAATAGGTTGCAGAAAAGAACATCAGAGTTGAGTATGTGGGCACAAAAGAACAAGTGGAAGACATCTTTACAAAACCACTTCCACGGGAAGCCTTTGAATATCTTTGCCAAAGACTTGGAGTTATTTCTACTCCAAAAATGAATATTTTTTGAATTCTTATCTTATATGTCTTAGATGTACATGAGGAAGCACCATAAAAGGATAGCCTGTCAGGGGGAGCAACCCCAGATGGAAAGATACCTTTGCCATTGATGACAAAGTGGGAGAGATTTATCAGATGCAGAGGACAGAGGCATGGTTCCAAGGGGAGAAATTTATCAGATGCAGAGGATAAAGGCATGGTTCCAGGGGGAGCATGAGTGATATGATTTCAGTATTGCATCAGAGTGTTTCCATCAATGCCAAAGGGGGGGATTGTTGATTAAGGTTGGTTGTCATTGATGTCAATCCTTGAAGAAATCCCCGTAGCTCAAAGGTTTGGGTAATGGACCCAATATTGTTTGATATGAATATGACTCATTATTGTTTTTTCATGGTTGATAAGAAGTAAATATGGATGAACTCCAAAGTGTTCCCCTTATGGTGAAATCCCTCACGGGAAGACAGTTTGTGGAGTAACAGAACCCATGCTTAATTATGGAATAATGAGATGAAGGAAAGTGAATTTTTCAGGGAAAATATCCTATATGGATAGTTCTTTTCATTTCATTTTCGGTGGTATGTGGAACGACACATAATTCCTCACAGTTAGAGAGTTATGGCCATGAGAAGTTGGAGACCCCAGGTTTGGGTAATGGACCTAAGTTTGTTTAATGAGTAACAGTATGAGTTATGATATATTTTTAGATAATAATATTCTATATGGATAGTATATGTCATGTCATTTCTGGTGGTATGTAGAACGTCACATAACTCCTCACGGTTTGAGATTTATGACCTTATGAAGTTGGAGGACCCTCATATATCATCTAGAAGCCCCAAAAGCTCAAAGTAGTCAAAGTGGTTTAAGAGATTTTAAAAGGTAAATAATAAAGTGAAGTGATGAATGTGTTATAATTCAAAGTGAATACAAAATAAATTATTTCAATAATAAATTTAATGGATAAATTAGAAGTGGACCCAACCCTAAAATAAGGAAAGTGGGTCAAGTGACCTAGAAGATGTTTTTAAGAAAGCTACTTAGAGAGTATAAATAAGAGGCAAGGCTCTCTCATTTGAATCACACTTGAGAATATTGAATATATATATAGGTTTCTGAGGTAACCAAATGATATCTAAGCTGAAATTCTGAGGAAAGTGAAGAAAAGAAGGCCAAAATGAAAGGAAGGATAAATTCTTTTGATGGTGCTTTGTAAGGTATGTTATTTACAGGTCATCTCACCATTTTCACTATAAAAATTTTTCTATAATGATTCAGATCTTGAAATTACTATGAAAGTGAGAAAACATATTCAAGTATCTGTGGTAAAAAATTCAGCTTGTGGGTCATTGTATTTTGGGAGTTACACTCCATGGAAAATAGGGTTTGTGGCCAGTCCTGAAACTAGTCAAAATCAAGTGTTTTAGGTAAAAATGTCATAAATTCTTCATAACAGATCCAAATTCAGTGAGACAAAATGTGTTGGTTGGGGTACATTCTTTAGTATTTTGTGTAATAGTTTCAGATCAATTCAGAAAATATTTTGTGCGGGGCATGCTCTACAAGGTCTCTCTCTAGAATAAGCCAAAATTCAGCAAGGTATGTCATTTTTTCTATAACTCCTTTTATGAGAGGTTCCAAGTAGTGACACTTGGAGGAATTGAATTAAACAAACTAAAGAACATTGTGTATCAGTTTTAGATATGTATACTAGCACAACCACATAACATAATTGTGGCTGATCAAAGCCGAAAGGTTGATAAGATGAAAATAATCCTTAAAAAAAATATTAAATTTTATTATTGATTAACAAATAAACAGTTGGGCTTCATTTATCTGGTGTTAATATTTTAATTTCTGTTAATCACTTAGGTGGAAATCAATTAGCTATCAAAGTAATTTTTAAATATGATTAGATAAATGTAAAAAAGTAAACACATAAACGGATGTCTTTATAATAGCTAGGAAGTTAATGATTGAAATCACAACCATTTATTTTGTGTGACTACTAAGAATATTCCAGCCATATTTAATCATGTCCATAGAAAACTTATTAAGCACTAAACCCCTATTAAATCTGCCCATTGTCAATAGGTATACGCCTTTCGGCGTAACAATATAGGTTCAAAGTTATGATTACTTCAAGTTAGGGTTGTTGACTAATCCAAAACTATGCATGTGAGACTAAAGAAAATTTTGATGAAAATGCTAGTCTCTTGTTTTTAAAGTTAAGGATGGTTTGCAGGAATGTGAGAATATACACCAGGTCTATTATAGAGCTACAAATCAGATTTGGATGATGAAATTGATGAGGGCTTTTGGTTGTGGTACATGTTGAGTACATGGTTGAGACAAGTAGTTGATGAGTTGGCTCACATACATGAGGTGTATAGTTGATGATGTTGGTACATATTGATGAGTAGTTGACACATGATTGGTACATACTTCGTACATGGTTGGATGCACTTGTTTATGGTATAGGTTGATTATAGGTTGGTGCATGGTGGATGCACTTGTTTACGGTACATGTTTATTACAGGTTGGTGCATGGTTGATGCACTTGTTTATAGTACAGGTTGATTACAGGTTGAGGTACAGGTTGATGCATGGTTGATGCATGGTTTAGATTTATTGGTACAGGTTTACAACGGTATATCTCACAGTGATAGTGTGACAGTGGTTCCATCATTCTACTTCTACTTCAGGGTGGCAGGATGGGGCAAGGACAAGTGGTTGTAGCCACCTTTCGATTGTAGCCAGAGAACATTGGGGGTTGCAGCCTCCTTCTGGTTGTAGCCAGAGAATTGGGGAGTTTGAGCTTCCTTCAAGTTGTAGCCTGAGAAACTAGGGGGTTGGAGCCTCCTTCTAGTTGCAGCTAGAAAACAAAGGAAGTTGGTGCTTCCAATGAATGTAATTCTTCAAGATATATAAGAAAAAACGTTCTGTGGTTTTCTCCCAATTTGGGTTTCCACGTAAAAAACTGGTGTACTATGTATATGTGTGATTGTTTATTTCTTACTACTCATTATTGGATAATAATTCTACATTGATATAACATTTGAAGAAAAAGGATTATAATTACGCTATTATTGATTCACCCCCCCTCTCAGTTATCCAAGAGAGCTACCATTTATTGGTCAGCCAATCAAGATTACAAAAGTCAACATTGGGAAAGAGGAAACACTTAAGCTTGCCAATGTCAGAGATTATTGGGATGTTGCTACCATTGACAAGATTATAGAGCTTTGCACGAATATCAAGATTTGTTTTCGACCAAGTTCACTGATATGAAGGGCATCACGGGACCTATGGGAGAGATGAGGATACCTTTGAAACCAGATGCGAAGCCAGTCAAGAAAAGACCTTATAGATTGAACCCAAAGTATAAGGAAAAAGTGAAGTTTGAGCTCGACATAATGTTGGAAGCAAGCATTATTGAACCTGTCGAAGAGTCCGAATGGATTAGTCCTATGGTGGTGCAAGACAAGAAGACAGGAGAAATCGGGATCTGCATAGATCTTAAGAAGCTGAATGATGCTTACTTGCATGACCCCTTCCCTACACCATTTACTGATGTAGTGCTAGATAATGTGGGAGGCCAGGAGGTGTATTCTTTTATAGATGGATTCTCAGGATATCATCAGATTCAAATTGCCAAGGAGGATTTCCACAAGACCACATTTGCAACAAAATGGGGATCTTACCAATATATAGTGATGCCATTTGGACTAAAGAATTCCCTAGCCATCTTCTCCAGGGTGGTGGTCAAAGCATTTAAAGAATTTTTGCATAAATTTTTAGAAGCATATTTTTATGACTGGACTGTGTTTAGTTTGTTGAAAAACCATATTGAATGCCTAAGACTAATGTTGGATAAGTGCAGACAGTGTCAAATTGCTTTGAATATGAAGAAGTGCATCTTCTTCTCACCATTTGGAGTGTTGTTAGGGCATATTGTGTGTAAGAAGGGACTGCTAGTAGATCCCTCTAAAATTATTATTATTGTTGACCTGCCACCTCCTAATTTAGTCAAACAACTGCACACTATGCTAGGACATACTAGATATTACATAAAATTCATTAAAGGATACGCCCAGATTACAACACCTATGGAAAAGTTGTTGAATAAAGACTGTCAATTTATATGGACATAAGAATGCCAGCAGAGCTTTGACACACTGAAACAAAAGATAGTTACTGCACCCATTTTGATTTTCCTGGATTGGACTAAAGAGTTTCATGTGAATTTTGATGCATCGTTCATTACATTGGGAGCTATGTTATCACACCCGAGAACAGGAGACATCGATCACCCGTTAGCCTTTGCTAGCATGAAGTTATCCACAACAGAAATTAACTACACCACCACAAAGAGAGAAGGATTGACCATGGTGTATGTGCTACAAAAATTTCGCCACTACTTATTGGGAGGACACTTTAAAATGTTCACAGATCACTCTGCACTGAAGTACCTAGTCAACAAGCCATTGTTGGGGGGGCGAATATGCAGATGGCTTCTGTTGTTTCAAGAATATGATTTTGAGATCATAGTTAAGCCAGGAAGAATGAACAAGGGCTTTGACCACTTGTCGAGGTTGGAACATGGAAAAGAACCCACCAGTTTGGAGGATACACTATCGGATGCCCAACTGCTTGCCATTAGAAAGATCGATGACCACTTCGCAGAAATAGTCCAGTTCCTATCAACAGGAATGGCACCTAGTGAGTATACAATTCCCTAGAAGAAACAACTAGTAGTGCATGCTACATAATTTTCATTGATAGCGAGTCAACTATACAAGATGGGACCTGATGAGATACTAAGAATATGTGTTATGGATGAATAATGCCCATTGATCCTCGCAAAATCTCATGAAGGCATCACAGGAGGACATTATGCAGGGAAGGCAACTGTGAGAAGGTTCTGTGAGTTGGCCTTTGGTGGCCTACCTTACACAGAGATGCTAAAGATTATGCTAGAGCCTGTGAAGTGTGCTAGAGAGTTGGGAGACCATCTAGAAGAGATGAAATTCCATTATCACCACATATGACCCTACAAGAATTCAAAAAAAGGGCCATTGACTTCATGGGACCTATCAACCCACCAGGGAAGCACCCAGGAGCAAGGTATATCATAACTGCGACTGAATACTTAACCAGATGGGCAGAAGCCAGAGCCAAAGCAGTCAAGGACTGTTGTCACATACCCACTATGGAAATCAAAGTTTTGGTCGATTTCTCAATGATCAGACCCTCGAAATGTCTACGGAGGTATAGCGAAATCTATCTCTTCCCTCGTTTGTTCCCATAGGATCGCGGGTCACGACCATAGGTCGATCATATATGGCGTCCTTTCACTCTTCGCGACTCAACACTAATAGAGCGTCGAGTCTTTTGAATCTGCAAACCTCGACACAGCAAAGTAATGAACCCCGAAAGGGAAGGCAAGTACAAGTTTCTTGTTTGGGTCTTGTCCTCGTGACAACGTTCCATGACCATGCACTTAAACCGGCAAGGCCCTTACCGGCCTTTCGTGATTCGGGAAATCACGATGCATGACTTCTTCCTTTCCCATTCAAATCTATGAAAACCACAAAGTCTCCCAAGTTTCCCTCCAAAGGGATATCAATGGCTATAAGTGTCCCCTGATCTGATGGTATGGATCCTTTTGGGGTTTTGGTACTTGGGAGTTTGGAATGCAATGACTCCAAGACTCTTTGTCATTCAAATCCCCGAATTTCATTATGGGAATTCGTGTAAGAGATCGACGACTCTTAAGAGTGTGGATCCAACGGTCCATGGGATTTTGAGACTTTTCCCTGAGCTTTGACCGCTCACCATGCGTCTCCTTTGATGGACGGACCAGATTCTTTTGGTATTTCTCCTCTCCACTACAGCACATATCGGGATTTCGGGAATTGCGGGGGAAAGGTTTTCTATCCCTCTGGTTTCCCGTATGCCGAAACCCCGAAACGTCGACCGACAACCATGTGTCCCTCCAATAGATGGTTGTGACCTTCACCCACGATCAACCATTATGATATTTTCAGAATGATCAACGGTCACGGTTAAATCCCGCCTTTCTCAAACTTATTCACACTTAAACCAATTCGAGGTTTTGGTAATCGGGATTTCATGACTCACGAAGACAAGGGTTCTTGCCCCTTTTATTTCCCAGGTGCCGAAACACCGAAGCGCTTACCAGTAGCCACATGTACTCTATAGATGGATGGTCCTTGTTGTTTCGTGATTTCGTGACTTGCGATCCCCAGTGACGCAAATCCTTTGTCAACTCGAATCCCCGGTATTCGAAATACCAATGGACTCTCGATCTCCACCACGTGTCCTACTCCCAGAATCCTGAACTCCGAATCCCCGATACTGACTCCTCTCTCGGGACTTTTTCCCTTATTCATGAGGGCTTAACCCTCATGCATCTCCTAGCAGATCCAATGGCTATCAGGTTTTCTAGATAATATCTGATGACTCAGATCTATCCCATGTTGTGTACTGACTCCTCTTTCGGGACTTTTTCCCTTGTTCATGAGGGCTTAGCCCTCACGCATCTCCTAACAGATCCAACGACTATTGAGTTTTCTAGCTAAGATCTGACGGCTCAGACCTGTCCTATGCCGTGCACTCTCCCACTGCTCTCTGGACATGGAAAAACCAACGGTCCAGATACTCCCACAGACCTTGGTGATCTACGGTCCCGATTTCCTCACTACTCACGAAGATAAAAGAAAAGGGGTAAGGCGTGTAACGCCCTTGTTTCTTTCGCCAATCTAACGGTAATGAATGACCGTAGTTCTTCCGATGGGATCTTGTCTGTTGATTGGTACTTTTCCCTATGCTGCTACTTCAGTATCTAAAAAGGATCATTCTTCCTCGTACAGGGTTGCGAAGACTTGCACATTCAAGTCCTTTTTCTAGACTCTTGGTAAACTTTTCCAAGAAGGGTATCTCTGTGGAGAGTTCTATTCCGGGGAATTCCTGGAGACAGATAAGGGGAAACAAATTCCTGAGAATGGACTGGAAGTCTAACTTGGTTCAACTTTCTCATAATTAAATTTATCTATCAACATAAGCCATGCGTGGTTTTTCTGTTACAAGCATACATCTACCATTTCTTATCAAAACACTGCACATACAGTCTTATACTGTAATCATTCATAATTTCATAGTTTATGAGACTATATGTTAGCATATGAATTTCAAGATGCAAGATGTAATACACTTATCATAAATAACACCAGAAGTGAGTGCAATTGATGAGAGTGGTGCTCGTTTCCAGCCAACCGTAGGCTCAACTATTCCGATAGGATTTACAACTAGCCACCCCCGAGCTGAGACCATGATGCTGCGAGACTGTATCTTGGTTTTCCAGTGACCGAGAATGAGGGTTACTCTCCCCCTTATCTGTTATCACTCACTCTACGTATCTCCAAAGTTCTCTTCCTCCCCTTGTGTCTGCTCCCAATCGCTTCTCCCTCATGCATTATCTTCTTGCGAGGTTGCGTGTGGTGCGATTTCCCTCGCACTAGTTAGGCCTGACAGCTCTATGGATGGGCAGTTCACCCCCCCATCCCTCATTAATTCTTGAGGATCCATCTACCTACCAACTTGCGAAACATTTAATTCGGGGCTAGCGAGCCGCTCTTGGTTCTCTGGGCCAGTGGAGTCCAAATACAGTATTGTTTTTGGTGGAAGTTAACGCCACCATTCTAGGTGCCTTCCACCACCTTTCTCCAGCCATCGTGGTCTATTTTTCAGTATATCCCCTCTCAACAGTCCTGC
>ML792087.1:196125-233766 GCA_009831015.1 Picea engelmannii | reverse complement strand
TATTATTCACATCACACATTCACATTTCTGAGTTTTCCACAGTTCTTGGCCAGTCCAGTTATTTTTACAAACTAGGGGAAACAGGGTGTTACAATTCCCTCCCCCTTAAAGGAACATTTTCCTTAATGTTCTTATCTATTAACATGAAATGCATGTACAGAAGTAAAAAAAATCGGATATGCCTGTTTCATGGCATCCTCCATTTCCCATGTAGCCTCATCTGGGCCAAAATGTTTCCACTACACCTTGACCTGTGCAATGGTTCGGTTTTGGAGCTGGGTTTCCTGCCTGTCCAGTATGCATTGGGGTTCTGGTAGAAATTCTCCCTCTGGTTCCACCTAGATCACAGACCAATCAATTATATGGTTAGCATCATGTACATATTTCTTCAATAATGAAACATGGAAAACATTATGTGCCTTTCTTATGGGAGGAAGTGCTAGCCTATAGGCTAGAGGTCCCACTTGATCTAGAACCTCAAAGGGTCCACAATACCGAGGTGCCAACTTGGCACAAGCTCCCATTTTCAGGGAACTCTTCCTGGGCCTAACTTTGAGATATACATGATCTCTCACTTTGAACTCTCTTGGAGTTCTCTATTGGGCGGCATAACTTTTCTGTCGGTTTTGAGTGACCTTCAAGTTTTTCTTTATCTGAGTTACCTGCTATTCCATTTCTTTCAACATGTCAGGTCCAAAAGAAATCTTGTTTACGAGATTACTCCAGCTGACTAGAGTATTACATGATCTACCATAGAGGACTTCGAAGGGACTCATCTTTAAGGATGCTTGGTAGCCGTTGTTGTAGGCGAATTCTACCAATGGCAGGTAGTCTTCCCACTTCTTGGGTTGATGCATTACATGAATTCTTAGCATGTATTCAAGTACTTGGTTCACTCTTTTTGTCTGCCCGTCATTTTGAGGGTGATAGGTGGTGCTAAATAGCAATTTGTTCTCTAAACCAGCCATCAATGATTTCCAAAATTTAGAGGTAAATTTCATGTCTCTGTTAGACACGATCTCTTTCAGCATACCATGTAGTCTGAATATCTCCTTCATGAACACATGGGCGATATCAATCGCTTTGCAGGTTGATTTGATAGGGATGAAATGAGCAGATTTGCTCAATTTATCCACCACTACCATAATGGCATCGTTTTGTTTGGTTGAGGTTGGTAATCCAGTGATGAAATCCATGGATATGGTTTCCCATTTCCATTCTCGGATTGGTAAAGGTTGCAATAATCCCGCTGGGTGTTGGTGTTCTGCATTAACCTGCTGGCACTCTATGCATTTGGCTAAGTACTTGGCTATGTCTTTCTTCATTCCAGGCCAATAAAATTGTCTTCTGGTGGCAGTGATCATTTTATGATATCCTGGATGACCGGAATAGGGTCTTTTATGTAGTTCATCTAGTATGAACCTCTTCAAGTCGTCACAATTTGGAATATATAGTCTATTTCTATAAGTGAGCAGACCTCCTTCGGTCATCTGGTAGCCTTCATATTTTACTCTGGTGGGTTCTTGCTGTAGGTACATGGCCATGGTCTGGATGAAGGGATCTATTTTTTGTGCGTTTCTGATTCTTTCCTTGACTTCTGTCTCACAGGTGCTCACCGCTGCTAGGTGAATTATTTTCATACTTCT
The DNA here is from genome assembly GCA_009831015.1 of Picea engelmannii. Lineage (NCBI taxonomy): Eukaryota > Viridiplantae > Streptophyta > Pinopsida > Pinales > Pinaceae > Picea > Picea engelmannii. Next base: position 232,120 of record ML792087.1, on the reverse strand, counting down.
GCTAAGGGCATCAACCACCCTATTTTCCTTTCCTTTAACGTGTTTGATTTTGAAATAAAACTCGATAAGGAGGGCCATCCACCTAGCTTGTCTAGCATTGAGATTTGGTTGATCAAATAGGTATCGCAATCCACAGTGATCTGTCATAAGTATACATTTTCTTCCCAGGAGGTAATGCCTCCACATTTTCAAGGCATGCACTATGGCAGCTAGTTCTAGATCATGGGTCACATAGTTGACTTCATGCTCATTCAATTTTCGGGATTCATAGCAGATCACACTTCCTTCCTGCATAAGGACTCCTCCAAGACCTTCCTTACAGGAATCTATGTGCACGAGGAAGTCAGCTTCTGGATCGACGATCTTTAGTACGGGTGCATGGGTCAGTAGATGTTTCAGGGTTTGAAATCTTTCTTCACATTTCTGTGTCCATAGGAATTTTGTCCCCTTCTTCTGGAGGGTAGTGATTGGACAACCAATCTTGGAGAATCCTTTTATAAATATCCTATAGTATCCTGCTAATCCCATAAAGGATCTGATGTCTGAAACATCCTTCGGGGTAGGCCATTCCATGATAGACCTGATTTTGTCAGGGTCTACCGCTACTCCTTTTTCGAAGAGAACATGGACTAAGTAATGTATTTCCTTCTGGAAGAATTCACATTTGTTGAATTTGGCATAGAGCTGATGTTCTCTTAGCACTTGCAACACAAGTCTAAGATGCTCTTCATGCTCTTTTCTATTCTTAGAGTAGATTAATATGTCATCAATAAAACTAACACAAATTTATCTAGAAATTTGCTGAGTACATTGTTCATCAAGCACATAAAAGTGGCAGGGGCATTGGTTAACCCAAATGGCACTACCACAAACTCATAGTGACCATACCTTGTCCGGAAGGCAGTTTTATGGATGTCTTCATCCTTGATTCAGACTTGATGGTATCCCGACCTCAAGTTGATCTTTGAGAAAATAGACACGCCTCCCAATTGATCGAACAGATCATTGATCCTAGGCAAAGGGTACTTGTTATTTATGGTTACTTTATTGATTTTTCTATAATCTATACACAATCTAAGGGTTCCATCCTTATTTTTCACAAATAGGACTGGTGCTCCCCATGGAGACACGTTGGGTCGAATATAGCCTTTATCCATCATTTATTTTAATTGCAATTTGAGTTCAACTAACTCAGGTGTGCTCATCTGGTAAGGTGTCCTAGACACCGACACCACTCCTGGTGCAAGTTCTATCGAGAATTCTATGTACATCCTTGGAGGTAGACCTGATACCTCTTCTGGAAACACATATCTATATTCTCTCAGGATAGGATGATCACCAGGGCTTGGTTTATCACCTTCGATTGTTTTCAACACCTGTATTGCATATAGGGGACATCTGTTTCGACAATACTTTCTCATTTGCAGGGCTGACATTTGTCTCATCGAGATGGGTTTTCGGATCCCTTGAAGGGTTATTCTTCTCCCTTCTTTACTTACACACTCTAAGGTTTTATGGTAACAGTTCAGTCTGGCTTTATGGGTAGCTATCCAGTCCATACCGATCAATAGATCATATGATCCCAAGGGTAATATGTTAAGGGTTGCTTGGGTGGAGAATTCACCCAACATTAATTATCAAGCTAGTATAACCTCTGCTATCTTCCTTTTGGTGCCAATGGCTAACTGTACCAACCATGGCTTGGTATGTTTTTGTGGCTGTAGTTTACACTTATCAACATCCTTAGGGGCTATATAACTCAAATTTGAACCAGAACCAATCAAAAAAGAAAAACTAGATGGTTGAAAATCATACCTTCTATTTCCACTACTGAAGCTTGATGGTCATCTTGGTTATTATCCAAGAATGCATAAATTTGTGGCACACTCCTGGCCACATCATTGACGGTAGTAGTTTCCTAGATGTTATAAATCCTTTGACTATTCTGTTTTCGGTGTGGACAGTCTCTCAGGAGATGTTCCTCTCCAAAACCCCAACATTTTAGAGGTTTTGTCTTGGTGTTATCCACCTTCACTGGTATAGGTCCAGAAGTTTTATTTCTGCCCGATGAAGGAAAGTTTTGCTGGTGTACACTCCAGGCTGGAAAGTTCATTCTTGGGTTCTTCTTGTAGTTCTTAAATCCTAGGGATTTGATCCCCTTTTTCTGAAATCTTGATCTATTCTTTGGTTTCCATCCTTCACGAGGTTTTGCTCGATGCCCAAACTATTCATGACAATAGGTTTCCTTTCGAATGGTGCCTTCTAGGGTCTTTGGCTCATCAAATTCAATTTTGTTTCGATATTCCTTGGGTAGCCCATTGATGAAGCATTGCACCTTTGCCTTTTCTACTTTTATATAAGGTACATACCTCAACAAGTTGAGGAATCTGTTAACATATTCTTCTATAGTAAGTTGTCCCAGTTTGAGTTCATAAAACTCTTTAGTCTTTTTCGTCGAAATATTTTTTCGACAGATACTTCTTCTGGAAGTACTTCTCAAATCGTTTCCAAGATAGGTCCTCTTCGCGAACCCCTTTCACATTCTTAAGGTCTTCCCACCAAATGGAATCTTTTTCGTTCAAGTTGAAGGTGGCCACTTGGGCCTCTGCTTCCTCTCCCTTATTTATTTCACCATCAAAGGAGGGTGGTTTGGCCTTTCTAAATTCTTTGAATTTTCAACCTTTGGAAGACTTTTTCTTCTTCTATTTTCTTCGGGGATAGGAACCGGTTCTACTTCTAGAAGAGCCCTTTGAATCGCCATCTTCCTTCTTAGAGGAATCATCCAAAACTTGTCCTTTACCTCTGGGGTGGACCTTTTTCGAGGTGCTCCTCTCAGTGTAGCCACTAATATGACCATGTTTCTGAGTTTCAGGTTCATGCTGCATTTGTCTTTGTAGATCGGATAAACTCTGCATTAAAACTGTGTTAATTTCTGTTTGTTTTTTCTTGTTCTTTCATCATCCTTTCATTGTCAGCCTTGCAGCTTTGTAATTTGACCATGAGACTCCTCACAGCCTCGGCTAGATCTGGAGGGGTCCCTACTGCCCTTCTTTTTTCAAACTCTTCGTCTCTATTGTGGGAGCCCTCTCCCACTTCATGGTGAGTCACCATACTATGTGTTGATAATTTCCCGCAGTTGATCTTCCTCTTGTGTGCAAAGACAAACGCTAGTTGTTAGTCAATAGTTAGATACATTTTTATAACCTGGAAAAAATTCATATTTCTTTCACATGCATACACAGTCGGGTTTTCATTTCGGACTTTGACCTTTTTGAATTAAGAAGGTTACTCTTTTTAAGAGTGTTCCGAACGGATCTTCTGCGCAACTTTTTCATGAGCCCAAGTAGGTCGAGTGTTGTAACCATGCTCTGATACCAATTTCTCACATACCCACTATGGAAATCAAATTTTTGGTCGATTTCTCAATGATCAGACCTTCGAAACGTCTACGGAGGTCTAGCATAAGATAGCTCTTCCCTCATCTGTTCCCATAGGATCGCGGGTCACGACCACAGGTCGAAACGATATGGCATCCTTTCGCTCTTCGCGACTCAGCACTAATAGAGTGTCGAGTCTTTCAACTCTGCAAACCCCGACACAGCGAAGCGCCGAACCCTGAAAGGGCTGGCGAGTACAAGTTTCCTGTTTGGGTCTTGTCCTTGTGACCACGTTCCGTGACCACGCGCTTAAACTGGCAAGGCCCTTACCGGCCTTTCATGATTTAGGAAATCACGATGCATGACTTATTCCTTTCCCATTCAAATCCCCGAAAACCACGAAGTCTCCCAAGTTTCCCTCCAAAGGGAGATCAATGGCTGTAACCCTCCTCTGATCTGACAGTACGGATCCTTTCGGGGTTTTGGTACTCGGGAGTTCAGAATGCAACGACTCCAAGAATCTTTGTCATTCAAATCCCTGAATTTTGTTATGGGAATTCATGTAAGAGATTGACGGCTCTTAAGAGTGTGGATCCAATGGTCCACGGGATTTCAGGACTTTTCCCTGAGCTCTGACCGCTCACCACACGTCTCCTTTGATGGACAGACCAGATTCTTTCGGTACTTCTCCTCTCCACTACAGTGCGTATCAGGATTTCGGGCATCGGGATTTCGGGAATCACAGGGGCAAGGTTTTCTAGCCCTCTAGTTTCCCGGATGCCAAAACGTCGAAATGTCGACCGACAGCCACGTGTCCCTCCGATAGACGGCTGTGACCTTCACCCACGATCAATCGTTATGATATTTTTAGGATGATCAACGGTCACAGTTAAATCCTGCCTTTCTCAAACTTATTCACACTTAAACCGATTTGGGGTTTTGGTAATCAGGATTTCGTGACTCGTAAAAACAAGGGTTCTTGCCCCTTTTATTTTCTGGGTGCTGAAACACCGAAGCGCTTACCAGTAGCCATGTGTACTCTATAGATGGATGGTCCTTGTTGTTTCACGATTTTGCGACTTGCGACCCCCAGTGACGCAAATCCTTTGTCAACTCAAATCCTCGATATCCGAAATACTGATGGACTCTCGATATCCGCCACGTTTCCTTCATGGATGGATGGTCTAGGTCTATATTTGGATTTTCATCATGAAGTGTCCCGATCTCTTGTCATCAGGACTCCCAGAATCCTGAACTCTGAATCCCTGATACTGACTCCTCTCTCGGGACTTTCACCCTTGTTCACAAGGGCTTAACCCTCATGCATCTCCTAGCATATCTAATGGCTATCGAGTTTTCTAGATAATATCTGACAACTCATATCTGTCCCATGTCATGTACCGACTCCTCTTTCAGGACTTTCACCCTTGTTCACAAGGGCTTAACCCTCATGCATCTCCTAACAGATCCAACGGCTATCGAGTTTTCTAGCTAAGATCCGATGGCTCAGACCTGTCCTACGTCGTGCACTCTCCCACTGCTCTCTGGACGTGGAAAAACCAATGGTCCAAATACTCCCATAGACCTTGGGGATCTACGGTCCTGATTTCCTTGCTACTCACAAAGATAAAAGAAAAGGGGTAAGGCATGTAACGCCCTTGTTTCTTCCGCCAATCTAATGGTCGTGAATGACCGCAAATATTCCAATGGGATCTTGTCCTTCGATCGATACTTGTCCCTACGCTGCTACTTCGATATGTCAAGAGGATCATTCTTCCCCGTACAGGGTTGCGAAGACTTGCGCATTCAGGTCCTTTTTCCAGACTCTTGGTAAACTTTTCCAAGAAGGGTATCTCTGTGGAGAGTTCTATTCCGGGGCATTCCTGGAGACAGATAAGGGGAAACAAATTCTCGAGAATGGACTGGAAGTCTAACTTGGTTCAACTTTCACATAATTAAATTTATCTATCAACATAATCCATGTGTGGTTTTTTTGTTACAAGCATACATCTACCATTTCTTATCAAAACACTGCACAGACAGTCTTATACTGTAATCATTCACAATTTCACAGTTTATGAGCATATATGTCAGCATATGAATTTCAAGATGCAAGATGTAATACACTTATCAGAAATAACACCAGAATTGAGTGCAACTGCTGAGAGGGGTGCTCATTTCCACCCAACCGTAGGCTCAGCTATTCGGATAGGATTTACAACTAGCCACCCCCAAGCTGAGACCACGATGCTGCGAGACTGTATCTCAGTTTGCCAGTGATCAAGAATGAGGGTTACTCTCCCCCTTCTTTGCTATCACTCACTTTGCGTATCTCTAGAGTTCTCTTCCTCCCCTCGCATCTTCCCCCGATCGCTTCTCCCTCACGCCTTATCCTCTTGCAAGGTTGCGTGTGGCACGATTTTCATCACACTAGTCAGGCCTGACGGCTCTACGGATGGGTGGTTCACCCCCCCATCCCTCATTAATTTATGAGGAACCATCTACCTACCATCTTGCAAGACATTTAATCTGGGGCCAACGAGCCACTCTTGGTTCTTCGGGCCAGTGGAGTCCAAATACAATATTGTTTTCGGTTGAAGTTAACGCCACTATTCTAGATGCCTTTCACCACCTTTCTCCAGCCATTGTGGTCTCTTTTTCAGCATATCCCCTCTCAACAATCTTGCAATATATATATATATATATATATATATATATATATATATATATATATATATTCATAATAATATTCACATCACACATTCACATTTCTGAGTTTGCCACAGTTCTTGGCCAGTCCAATTATTTTTACAAACTCGGGGAAACAGGTTGTTACAACTGTAGTGCAACTACAACTGCATGATTTATATTCGATGACATAATAACCAGGTTTGGATGCCCCAAGATCCTTATGAGTGACGAAGGCACACACTTCATCAATCAGACAGTTGAAGCATTGAATGAGGAGTTTACCATCTACCATCAGAAGAGCACACCTTATCATCCTCAAGCAAATGGAACAGTCGAAGAATTCAACAAAATCTTGGAGACAAAACTGATGAAGATTTGTAATGTGAATAGGGATGACTGGGATTTAAGAGTACCTACAGTACTTTGGGCCTATAGAACCACTTGCAAGAAATTGACCATGCAGACCCCTTTTAAGCTAGTCTATGGTCTCGAAGCTATTGTCCTAATAGAATACCTGGTTCCAAGCTTAATAATTGCTTCCTTTAAAGATATGGATGACACTGGAGTTTTTCAAGAGAGGCTTGCACAGTTGGTTGAACCGGAAGAAGACATATTTATTGCAGGATTTCATCAGGAGGTTCATAATGACAGAGAGAAGGCCTACCATGACATGCACATCAAGAAGAAGGCATTCAAGCAAGGTGACTTAGTATTGGTGTATGACAATAAGTTTATAAAATAGCCAGGGAAGTTCAAAATGCATTATCTTGGACCATATGAGATAGCTTATGTTACAGAAGGAGGAGTTGCGTAGCTAAAGACACTGAACGGAGAATGGAAGGAAGGGTTGGTAAATGGGTGTCAGATGAAGTTATACTATGACACTAGATGCCTCGTAGCTCTCAGTAGAAAGATAGAAGAAAAGGGTCTAGGTATCAGGTGCAGTTGAAACTGGGTACCAGACACAGAAAAGACAGTCTGCACAGGGATGGAGAGGAGGCATAAAGCAGAAAGCAAATACTGCACTGAGCAGTCCAAAGTCGAAGTAAAAAATAAGGATCAGATCTGAAGTGCCTCAGGACGAGTCACATGTGAGTGTTGGGGGCCTGTTGGCCCTTGGGTATGGAATCAAGCAAAGATCAAGAAGAGGTAAAATGTGCACTTCGCAGGGGAGACAGTGACTGTTATTGGGTTGAAGTAAGAAAAATAGAAGAAAAGAAGGAGCGAAGCCCAAGAAATCTAGTCGTTGGATGAGGAGATTAGGGATGATAGATAAGAAAGGAATATGGATCGAGGATAACTCAAATAGTGGGAAAATCCATCGTTATCACCGCACGGGAAGAAAGGAGAGATAGGCTGGCAAAACCCGGGAAAAGAGGGTTAAGTTGACCTAGGGTTTGTATATCTAGGGTTTTGAAACCTAGGTCTCAACCTAAGGCTATCAATGAGGGACTATATTGTATAAATAGAGGTCGAGAGGACCTAGGTTGGGTCAGTACTATTGTTGAGCATTGTTATTGATTGTTGTTCATTGAGATAATATTGTATTGTGAGTGAGAGAAGTGTTGAGAGTAAGAGGCTTATGGTATTGTAAGATCTTCAGCTAGGTGCAAAGATCAAGTCCTACAACTGGGTGTGCAGGAGGGGGAGAGAAAGCGAGAAGAAGAAGAAGATCTGCTAGTAGTGAGTGCAGACAAGAACTGTAAGCTTTACCTTAATATATCATAAGCACAGTTCTGTGGACGTAGCCCTAGGGAGAGGGTGAACCATGTATATCTAGTGTTATGTGCATATGATTGATGCTTTATCTTTATCTTTGATATACTGTTATTGCATTATTGTTTTAGATCAGACCTATAGAAAGTGGAGTAGATTTTAGTGGTAAGTGAGCTAGGTATACTACATTGTATTGTGTTAAGATCCACTTGATATTCCCCTAGTTGTAGACATCCCTGTCTTGCAACCCACCATAGCTATTTTGGGTGAGATTGCATTTCTTCACAGGTGTTTCCGAAAGGGACGGTAGTTAGGGCTTTGTTGGTGTTCTCTTGAGCGTTGAACCCTGGGTCTGCCCCTGTGCCAACAATATTATTCTTCCTTAGGTCAAACCTCACATTCTCTACATTATTCTATGTTTTACTGGGACTTCCCTTCAAATTTTATGAAGACCACATCTTGAATGTACATTTTTTTCCTTGATGTAGGATCCCAAAGTTGATATTATTTCATTCCTTCTTTGTTACCAATGAAAATACTTTTGGCTACCTTTGTATCCAACTTTTTCCTCTTTTCCTTGGGAAGATGAAAAAATGCATGTTGGTTTCTTTATCTACTCTTATATTGGTCTTGAGGATTATTTATGGGTTATTTTGATTCTAATTGACCATCACAACTGACCCTAGTTCAGATTTAGTAAGCTTCCCAGAAAACAGAAGGAAATGCAGTACACAGAGTGTACTACGTAGTATCACCTGAGATATCTCTATGGGTGGCTACAATACTCAGGTGTTTGCAACCCGAGACTGAGCGAGATATGTGTTTGTGAGCCGTAACCTTTATTCAATCCATTTAACATCTAGTTTTAACATTCATTCTATGCATGCATGTGGAATACCATATCTACTTAGTTACTTCATTCATCTAACATTTATCAACTAATTAGACATAAATATGCATTCATTTATTCACATAACACAATGTTACCATGGTTCACCCCCCTTGGGCTACGTCCATAAAGATCTGTCTCGCAAGCTTTTATTATAGTTTAGACATATCCCACGTCGTGTGCGGTTATAATCTTAGTTCTCAATATTCTCCACAGTCCCCTCAATCCTTGCGAGTCTGACTAGATTGCACCAAGCTCCTCGGCCTGTGATCTAACCCTCGGGATCAAGTCGCTCCCTCCTTCCTTAGCTCACCAGCTAAATGAGTCATACAGTTCTTACAATTCTCTCTCTTTCTTTCCCTTTGTGTGAGTCCTCTCTCTCCCTCCCCTCTCTCGCCTAAGTACTACTTATTTATATCCTCAGCTCACCATCCATTACAATGCATTAAAAAAACTGTAACCCTAGTGTTGTTAGGTATTCCATGCATTCTCTCCTCACTTGCCTCTCTTACACATGTTGATTTTCCTTCTAGATGTATTTTTCCTCTTGCATGTTTCTCCTCCAAAAATAACCTTTCTTTCTGATTCGACCTGCATCCAATAGGTCCCCAAAATTGACATGTGTCTCATCCCGAGCCACCTAAACCTTGTGCACTTCTTCAATCTCTCCTGCGAGAGCCTAGAAATTCTTTGTGAGTTCTTGTGCTTGTGTTTGAGTCTGCATGGTTTTCTCCTTGAGTGCTTCCAATACCTCCACTGCAATCTCATCGCTGATCATCCCTGTGCACTCCACCTAATTTTGTGCCATGTTTTTATTTGCGTCTTCCACCCACTCAATGACCTTTACTGCCCGCTCCTGGAGATGTTCCATTTGAGCTTGACGCTCCTTCTTCTACTTCTGCATAACTATGAGTTCTACCTGCAACTTCTTCATATCCTATGCTCCTTTGACGTGCTCTGTAATCAACATTGTCCTCTGCCTCTACTTGAGGTCCTGGATAGCTACACTTATTCTTTCTTCATCTTGGTCCCACTGTTGGACCTATTGATCCTCTTCCAGATTCATCCATAGTTGTGCTACCTTATTGAACAAGTCGGTCATTGCATGGACTTGTCGCTCCATATCCTTTATATGCATTGTTGCTTCCTGCTTCCTCTTCTCCTTCACCTCTGGCAGAGTGGTAGGTATGATTTGTTCCCGTAGGTGCTCGATCTCCTGCCTATATTGATTGTTTGTATCCACAATTTGATCAATCTTCTGTGTCACTGTGAGCTCTTCTACCTACGTGCTCTTTGGAATTTTATCATAGGCTACCACCAATCCTTTTTCTATCCTATCCATGCAGTATTTCTCATCTTTTTTCTCGAGATTGACCTGCTCGAGTACCAATTCCATATCGTCTCAACTATCCTTTGTCTGCTACAATTTTGTTGTGTCTATGCCTACATGTGACTGTACCTCTTGCGTGATGCTGACTTGCAGTTTATACAAGGATTGGTTGGTATCTACGTCATTACCAATTGTATTTGGGACAAATACTTCAAGGGTGTCTTCTCCATGATTTCATCCATGCGCAACATGTTGGGTGTGACATGAAATGTTGAGCTCGGATATGCTATCATTTGGATCCTATCCTGCTCACTCGATCTAGCCTCGACTCTTTCCTGTGATGCTGATGGGACTGTTTATATGCCTCTGATGACCACCTGTGTTTCTTTGAGTTGTTGAAGGAGCTACCTCATGTATTCCATGTCCTCCTGAATATTGTCCCTTTGGCATTGAGCATTCTCAAAATCCTCCATTGTTCGATCCTGGACCATTTGGGCCACAAGGTATGCATCGTCCTCTGTGATCATGTATTCTAGTGGCATTCTGTGAGTCTTAGATTTCCTACGAACACCCCCCATTTGTATGACTGGACTCTTGGTTTGGCCTTGCTCCTACTAAGTAGCACTTGATGTGGTTCCCTATGTTGTCTCGGTCTATTTCTACTATTCCTGTGGCCCCTGGGTGTTTTTTTTCTTCCCCTCCTTGGTGCCTTTCCTAGACACATCCCATTTCTTATGTTGCACCTAGTTATGACATGTCCTTGGCTTCTTGGGTACCGTTATCTCTTCTGTAGGTGTCTATTCCTTTCTTGCCTCCACCTCCATATATGCGGGAATTTCTTGATTCAAGACTAGAATCCTTCGGTCATTGTTCCAATCCTTGATGGCCATCTCTATCTTCTCCTCCTTGATGCAGTACCATAGTTGTAACCATTGATTGTTGGGATCCTTCTATTCTTGGATCCACATTGCTTGCCTAGTCTCTTTGAAGTTGGCTATGCCCTGATATTGTGAGACCATTTTTGGTGTAACCTGCCAAGTGTTGGAGATGGTCTCCTATAGGTCATTATAATATCCTTCGAATATGGATGCATTCGCCTTTCTCTTCTTGGGGTCTGGAGCACACCCCAATGATAGGTATTGCGCTACGTGGAAAGGATTGGGTCTTCTGGAAAAGAATTAATACTTAGGCTCCTTCCATCCGACCAATTTGATCAAGATGAGTAGCCATGAATAGTGAAATTTGTCCCCAGGTCATGCATGTCCTTGTAGTCTTCCAGGAATAGATTCAACCAACACAGGGCCCAACTGAGTGTGGTTCCCTCCACAGACTATGTTGTGGCTGCAACAACCTTGACATGGACTTCCTCCTTGCGAAATTTCCTGAGTAACTTGCACACCATAATTTTGGTAGCCATTCTTGTTGTTGCGTCACTAATACACTTGATTATGATTATGCATGAACCACTTTCTATACCATACGTCTTCTTCATTTCCTTAGCCAGTTCCTTCTCCTTCATCTTGTCCTCAAGGAACTGCACAGGTGTCTCCCCCCGTGATGGCAGCCCTATGATGTATTTAATGAGCTATACGTCTATTGAGACGATCCGTTCCAGCCATAGGTATCCTCCGTGGGTGACTTCCATCAGTTTCTTGATGTAATTGTTTATGTGTTGGCCCCTCCCAAAGTGAGGGATGTCTAACAAACCTAGAATCCTGGTTTTGACCAGTCCGACTGCCCACTAGCTTGGTTGGTTAATTGGTTCACCAAAGGGTCCTATACCCATAGTCTGTAGGTAAAATTTCTTGTCAAACTCAGGGAACTTGTCCATGTCATTCACATCATGGTCTAAGTACCTCAATTTCTCCATGTGGCCTAACATGTTACCTGCGATACGTACCCCTTCCAGAATGCACAGAAAGACTATGGATGTGGCGGCCTACTTGCGCAGTGATCGTGGTACTGGATGTTTTCCCTTCCACTATGGTGGCTGACTTGAGGTTACAAAATCCATTATTCTCTCTTCGGCATAATCAGCTTCTCAGTCGGTGACGTATTACATTGTGCCCTCCTATGGCTATTCCGACGTGGTTGTGTGTGACCTTTCTAGCGTGGTCATTTCTTCATGGTTCAGGACTGTCCCATTAACTCTTGGGGACTATTCAGAGTGCAAATCATTTCCTACTTCCTCATCCTGTTGGCCCTATCCCCCTTATGGCACATCAATGTGCATTCCCACTGGTGTTTTCTATTGGGTTTCCTCCACGATAGGTGTGGGGCTTCCTAGTTTTATATAGGGCGATGTGATTTCATCCACATTGATGACTTCTCAAGTCTAAGGTGGTTGTTTTTCGCTTCCCTGTGGCTGCAGTGGTGGTTTGGCATTGCTTCGAGGTCGTCTAGAAGTCTGGCTTGGCTCTCCCAGTTTGGGTGGTGCCATGGTGGTATAGATGTTATTCACCGAGATTAGTGGCCTTTGCAACCCATGTAGACTTATCTTTCTTCTCTATATATTCTATTGCTCTACGATTTCCTTAATTTCACAATAACCCTTTCAATCCTAACGTGCTTCCATTTTATATATATCATGTGAAACTTCTCGGAGACGTTACTTATCATGCATTTTAAATGAACTAGCACTTCTCACATACTTTCCATTGATTTCCCTTTTCATCGTCAGTTGGCGTGATTAATGCAGCATCTTGTCAATCATTTTTGTCATTTAAGTTTGATAGTCGTCGTCCATTGGCGATTATTTTCCATACCCTCCATTCCCATGGTTTACACTTTTTAGTGGTCGTTGGTCTTTTCTCTATCATGCTAGAATTTCCACGTGCACGCGCTCATTCTCTTTTTGGTGCGCTACGCCTTTGTTTCTATCTTTTGATCTTTGGCACGTTATCTCCTCTGTGTTTTTTTTTTTCAAGTACCCAGAGGCCGACTTCCCCTTTATAGCTTCAGTCGAATCCCATTGATCATCCTTTTGAGTTTTGTTTCTCCTAAATCCTTCAACTGTACAACTCCCCCGTCTGTGACAGTCTTTACTTTGTATGGTCCTAACCAATGCATTTCGAGTTTTCCTGGGTGATGAAGGGATTTACTATCATACACCAAGCCTAAGTATCCTTCCTTAAAATATTTCCTCTTGATATGTCTATTATGCCAAGATTTTTCCCTTGATTTATGTACTTCCTGGTGAAACCCTACTAGAATCTTGTCTTCCTCCATGATCACTAGCTAATTTATCCTTTCCAGTATTGCGCTTTGTTCTATCATGTTTGAATTGTTGCTACGTGTAGACCAAGTACAAAAAATTCTAATGGAACTACTGCTTCTTGTCCATACACTAATCTAAATGGTGTCTTTCCTATCAACTTTTTGCATGTGGTCCTGTATGCCCACAATACTACTGGTATATTTAAGTCCCAATCATCCCTATTTATGTTGCAGATCTTCGTTAGTGCATTTTTAAGGATTTGGTTAAAAGCTTCCACTATTTCGTTTGCTTGAGGATGATATGGTGTACTCTTTTGATGATAAAATTCAAACTCCTCAGTCATTGCCTTAATAGTGATGTTAATGAAGTGAGTGCCTTGGTCACTCATCAAAATCCTTGGGCATCCAAATCTAGTGATCACTTTCTCAAATAGGAAGTGTGTTGTTGTCTCTGTGCTGCAATGTTTTACTAGTGTTTCTTTGTTGCAGACCTCCAGCCCTCGGGTCAAGATCTGCTCAGGATCGTTCTAAATTTGCCCCTCCTAAGTTTGATTAACTCTTTGATTTCCTCTGGGGGAAACACACACACACAAAATTGTTTTACATAGGTCCTTATGAGTATGCCCCATGTGATCAACCACAAAGCACCACTCAAGTCTCCTGATCTCAGTAAGATCGCACCCTTCATCGAACCGGGACTTCAGGTTTCGTGATTCCACGATCCCTGTTGTCAAGAGTTCCTGTCTCTACAACCTCTGAAACCTGAAATGATGAATTTCGATGTGTGCAACAAAGTTTGGCTTCCCAATGGACTTTTCACTTCATCGAGGTTTCAGACTTCGCGACTTCGTGAATCTGGATGCAAGGCTCCCAGCACTTCGACCTCCAAAACCTTGAAATGGTCAACAAGGTTTGACTCCACCTATTTGACGAAGACACGCCACCTATCCACTCAAACACTTTCTATCTATGACGTGGACTCTCACCACTTGTCCCCCTTCTTGGCTTTCAGGACTCGAACAAGCCTTCGACTACCGTCCCCCTAACACTTCGAAATCCCGAATTCCGAAATGATCTGACGGCTCACAACAGGTCATGATCAATGGTCCACATTGATTCCTGATACTAAAGTGATGGATTCATCCACCCCTATACACCTTGCATATTTCCTGGATCCTACGGTCCTCGCAACTTCGCGAGATCTCCTCAAAGAATTTCAACCACTCGTTCCCTCCTTGAAGACTTCTGCGAATTTAACCAATGTTCCTCATCTGAACTTGTCTTCTGCAAAGAGACTTTTCTCCATCTCCCTTTTAACACTTCAAAGACACTAACTCTCCTGATCTTTCGATTGCAAACTTGAGTCTCAAAAGGACTCCTGCACACGCTCCTTGCGGAAAGCTTTCAAATAATTCTAAGTATTTGATTCCTCAACTCTGTGCACCCTCTGCAACAACTGTCCCTTACCTTTCAACCATAGTTGATAAGTTAAGGCCTCGACTAGCCTGAGAACACCTTGCATGGCTTCTGTGCTCCACCTGCACTTCTGCTGGAATGAGAACGACAATATCTCTCCTAAGCTTTCTGAGATAAAACTCATAACCCTTGTCAACGCACACCTTGCGGATGTTTCACTGCACTCCTTGTAGGAACTTCTCTTGCTCGAGAAGAGAAACAATTGAAACTCATTCTCTTTCTCTCTCTTAGACTTCAAACATTCAACATGAAATCATACATCCAACACGGTATTAAATAAAATGCATAACAGAGAGAATGAAACAACTGTAAGCATACCATTCACCATGTATAAACATAAAGCATCATAACACCATGAAATCTGACTCAAAGCTTAATATATTAATTCAAATCTCTTGTACATGGATTCTTCTTTTCAATTGTCTTCTACAACTCTCTTCTTCTATCCTGTGCTAATGTTACAATGATACAAGAGTGAGGGTGTCTATATTCGTTTTTCCCTCCCGCTCTCTAAACTGTCTAATCTATAATTTAAATCTACCTACTTTCATTAATAGGGCTTAAATGCATTAATGTTCTACAGATGAGAGAAATCACTCAAGATCTATTTACAACCTCCAAGATATAAATGCAAAGTACACCTTTTTCCTAACTATCACATTAATGCCTTTTAAGTTCAAAATTCAAAACGGTTCTTATGAAAATGTGTTTTGTTTCTTTCTCTGTGCATCTAGCTATTTCTTTGGCTTAGTCATGTGCTTTGGGCTTTGCACGATGCTCCTGCATCATACTCCCTCGCTTGAAAATTTTCATGAACTCTTGTTCATGAGCTCTTGCATGGTCTGTCCATGCTTCTGAATTTCTGCTTCATCTTCCCGACTAGCATCTTCAAGTGGATGTCCCTTCCATTTGACCAAGTATTCAAAATGCTCCTTCCTCCTGGTCTTTTTCCTAATCCTCTTGTCAATTATGCTTTCCATCTGCGGCTTTTCAGCTACAGGCATCTGTTTTGTCCATTGAACTTCTCTCTGTTCCTCATTTTCTCATGTTTCTTCAGCTCTGTAAGGGTACAAATCCACAATATTGAATATCGGTGAAATTCAGATCCCATCGGGTAATTCAATCTCATATGTGTTTGCCCCAAATTTCCTTATGACCTTGCACGATCTAATCTTTTTCATCAGTAGTTTGTTATATGTTCCCCTTGGAAACCTTTCCTTCGTCAGATGTGAAAGAATCAGATCACCAACTTCAAATTGAAGTTCTCATCTATGTTGATCTACTCTCTGCTTGTATTCTTGATTTGAAATCTGCAATCGCTCTTTGACTCGGCTGTGAAGCTCCTTCATTGCTTCTGCAAAGTCCTTTGCACTAGCACTTCTGAATTCAGCTTGTTCAAAATCTTTCAATTCAGAAACTCCCCTTGGATGCATTCCATATACAATCTGGAATGGAATCTACCATGTGCTTCTATTGAGTGAATCATTGTAAGCAAATTCTGCCTGTGGCAGAATATGATCCCATTGACTGTGGTGTTCAGTCACTAAACTCCTCAGCAAATCTCCCAAGCTTTTGTTCACGACTTCTGTCTGCCCATCCATCTGAGGATGATATGCTGAGATAAAAGACAAAATTGTCTCCAGTTTCTTCCATAAATTCCTCTAGAAATTTCCAACAAACTTTGTATCCTGATAAAAAATGATATTCCTTGGCAAGCTGTGAAGTCTGACGACTTCCTTGAAAAATAGGTTCGCAATATGAGTTGTGTCACTGGTTTTATGGCATAGTATGAAATGTGCCATCTTTAAAAATCTGTCGACTACCACAAAGATTGAATCACATCCTCTTTTTGTCCTTGGCAGTCCCAATATAAAATCCATGCTCACTGCGTCCCACGACCTTTCTGGTTTGGGTAATGGCTGGTACAACCCTATGTTCTGCCTTTTCCCTTTTGTGTGCTGACAAATTATGCATCTATCCATGAATTTATTAACATCTGTCCTCATCCCTGGCCAAAAATATGAGCCATTCAATTTTGAGAACGTCTTATCATGACCGAAGTGTCTGGCTAATCCTCCACTGTGTTTTTCCTTCAACAAATTCTCCCTCATGGAGCATTTTGGAATACATAGCTGATTGCCCCTGAATAAAAATCCATATTGGATCATATATTCAATCCACTGGCTTCTATCCCTGAGAATTGGATTCTCATATGCCTCATATGCTTCCTTAAAATCTAGGTCATCCCTGTACATCTCTTTGAGGTTATCAAAACCCAAAGTTTTGACTTTGAATTCCTGCATAAGAAAACATTTCCTACTCAAAGCATCAACAACTTTGTTAGCAGTTCCAAAAATATGCTTAATCACAAAAGTAAAATTCTGCATGAATTCAACCCACTTAACATTCTTTTGGCTCAACTTCTCCTGTTGAGTCATGAATTGTAAGGCATGATTATCACTGTACAAAACAAACTCCTTGGGAACCAAATAATGTCTCCATTTCTTCAGCGCTTGTATGACCGCATAGAATTCCTTGTCATATGTGGAGTACTTAACCTTCGCTTCATTCAGTTTTTCACTGAAGTATGCGATCATTCTGTCATCTTGGCTCAAAACCACTCCTATTGCAAATCCACACGTGTCACACTTGACCTGGAATATCTTGCTAAAGTCCGGCAAAACCAAAATTGGTTGCTCAGTGATCTTCTTCTTTAGTAGGTTGAAACTCTTCTCTCCTTCCTCTGTCTAGTGAAAATATTTATGTCTTTTCTTCACCGTATCCATCATTGGTGCGCTAATTCCACTGAAGTTTTGTATGAATTTCCTGTAGAAATTAGCTAAACCATGGAATCTTCAAACTTCAAACACACTTTTTGGTGATGGCCAATTATTAATAGCATTTACCTTTTCTGGGTCCATCTTCAACTCATTCACAGAGATAACAAAACCCAAATAAATGAGTTTTGTCCTCATAAATGATGATTTCTTCATATTTATCAACAATTTCTCTTGTTGTAATCTCTTCATAACTGTAGCTAAATGCTTTAAGTGATTTTCTTTTGTCTTGCTGAAAATTAATTTATCGTCAAGATATACAATGACTAATTTCCCAGTGAAATCCTTCAGGACTTCGTTCATCAATCTCGTGAAAGTACTAGGTGCATTTGTTAAGCCAAATGGCATGAAAATCCATTCATACAACCCCTCATTCGTCTTGAATGTTGTCTTCCATTCATCACCTTCTCTCATGCGAATCTGATGATATCCACTTTTCAAATCAATCTTTGAAAAAAATCTTGCTCCACTCAAGAAATCCATCAAATCATCCATCCTTGGCAATAAAAATTTGTATCTGATGGTAATCTTATTGATTTCTCGTGAGTCAGTACACATTATCCAGCCTCCATCTTTCTTTGGGCTGAGCACTATTGGAACAATGCATGGACTCAATCTCTCTCTAATCAATCCTTTGTCCATTAAGTCCTGGACTTGTCTCTTAAATTATTCATTCTCTTGCGGCATCAACCTGTACGTTGCTTTGTTTGGTAAATTGTCTCTAGGTATAAGATCAATGTGATGTCTTATACTCCTGATTGGTGGCAACGAACAAGGTAGTTCGTCCACTACTATATCAAAAAAATCTTCCAACAATTCCTGGATTTCTTCTGGTAAATCATCCACTCTTGTACTGGTCAAAACAATTCTAGGCTTCCTGACCACAACAAATTGTGTGTCTTCCTTCTTCTTAACCTCATTAAGAAGTTTCTTCCCACTCATGAGAAGTATAGTTTTGCTCACCTCTGGTTTCACTTCTTTGTCCTTAATCGGCAGAAACATGTGCGTTCTCCCATTTTTCTCTAGGGTGTATGTGTTCTTTCTCCCATCATGAACCACATTCCTGTCATATTGCCACAGTTTACCCAGCAATAGATGAAAAACATCCATGGGAATGACATCACATAATATTTCATCCTTATATCCCCCTATTTTAAATTCAACTAAACATTGTTTAGTGACATTTACCTGATATCCTTTTTGTAGCCACAAAACTCTATATGGGCTTGGATGTATGATAGTCTCCAGCTCCATCTTTTCTACCATCTCTGTAGATACGAGATTATCTGTGCTACCGTTGTCCATGATGACTTTGCATACTTTGTCTTTTGTTTTGAAAGCAGTCTGAAATAGACTGTTTCTTTGGGCTAGGTTCTCTGCCTCCTTTTATGGTGTTAAGAGAAATTTCCTCATCATCAAGGATCTTCCGCCCTCAACATCTTCTTCCTCAACATTCCATCCTTGAGCTTCAGTAATGTGAGTCTGACAACCATTTTTCTTTCTATCTGGACACTCATAGGATTTATGTCCAATTTTTCCATAGACAAAACATTTCACTTCACCTCCTCGACCTATTCCTCTTCCTCTAGCTCAAGGAAAAGTATTTCTATCATCATATTTCCCTCTCAGTGAGCTTCCTCCTCTCTCAGTTTGAGTTTGAGGTTTCTTCCCTTCGTCTTTAGGTCTCTCAGTTCTATCTTGGGTAGTTGTTTTTCCTCTGGCTTGACTTCTGTCTCGGCCTCTTTGACCTTGCTTTCGTCTCAGCTTCTCTTCAGCTTTCAGAGCCATCTGATAATCATATTCTACAATTCGAATGATCATCATGCTCATCTCATCTTGGATGTCATATCTTAGACCATTCATGTACCTGGTAACTTTTTCATCATCGCTTTCCCGATGACCTACTCTAATGTTTATCTTGTATAACTCTTCAGTGTATTCCTTCACTAACATCATCTTCTGTCTCAAATTATGCATCCTCTGAAATAGAGTAATTTGATAGTCCTTGGGCATAAATTTGGCTTTCATCTTTGCAACCATTCTATCCAAAATTTTGATTTTCTGCTTGCCTTTGCATCATCTGTCAGCCTGCAGTTCATCCCACCATAGTGCTGCATGACCTTTAATTCTGGTGACAACATGTTTGACTTTCTTATCTTCCTCGAAATCCTCATAGTCGAAGTATTTATCCAGAGCTCTAATCCAGTCTAGAAGCTCTTCAACATCCAAGTTTCCCTCATACATGGAAATCTTCATCTTTTCTCTGGCACCTATCCTTGCAACAACCCTGAATAAGAATTCATCTGCAACATCTTCGATTGCAAATTACTCTCCTTCATTTCCAGCTTCATTTTCACTTTCAGCTTCGCTGATATCCCCAGCGTCAACTGTGCACCTCTATGCTGTCTCCATGGCATCAAGCCTAGCACATAGTTCGCACATTTCCCACTCCACTGCTAGATCAGGCATTGACATTGGCCTGTCTCTTCTTCTCGGTGGTATGGCTGAAAATGGTTCTCTTTTCTCTGCTACAGAAAGAAATAACTTTTCCTAGGCTCTGATACCAAAATGTTGCAGACCTCCAACCCTTGGGCTGAGATCCGCTCAGGATCGACCTAAATCTACCCCCCCTGAGTCTGATTCACTCTTTGATTTCCTCTGGAGGAAACACACACACACAACAGTGTTTTCCATAGGTCCTTATGAGTATGCCCCATGTGATCAACCACAAAGCACCACTTAAGTCTCTCGATCTTAGTAAGATCCCACCCTTCGCCGAACCGGGACTTCGGGTTTTGCGATTCTGCGATCCCTATTGTCGAGAGTTCCTGTCTCTACAACCTTCGAAGCTTGAAATGCAGAATTCTGATGCATTCAGTAAAGGTTGGCTTCCCAATGGAATTTTCACTTCATTGGGGTTTCAGACTTCGCAACTTTGTGAATCCGAATACAAGGCTCCCAGCCCTTCGACCTCCAAAACCCTGAAATGGTCAACAAGGTTTGACTCCACCTATTTGACGAAGACACGCCACCTGTCCACTCAAAATCTTTCTATCTCTGATGTGTACTCTCGCCACCTATCCCCCTTCTCAGATTTCGGGACTTAAACAAGCCTTCAACTATCATCCCCCGAATTTCGAAATGATCTAACGGCTCACAACAGGTCACGATCAACGGTCCACATTGATTCATGATACCAAAGTGATGGGTTCATCCGCCCCTATACACCTTGCATCTTTTTTGGATCCTACAGTCCTCACGACTTCGCGATCTCTCCTTGGATAATTTCAACTGCTCGTTCCCTCCTTGAATACTTCTATAAATTTAACCAATGTTCCTCGTCTAAACTTGGCTTCTGAAAAGAGACTTCACTCTATCTCCCTTTTAATACATCAAAGACACTAACTCTCCTGAGCTTTCTCTTGCAAACTTGAGTCTCAAAAGGACTCCTACATGCACTCCTTGTGGCAAGGTTTCAAATAATTCTAAGTATTTGATTCCCCGACTCTGTGCACCCTCTGCAACAACAGTCCCTTACCTTTCAACCGTAGTTGATAAGTTAAGGCCTTGAATAGCCTGTGCACACCTTGCATGGCTTCTGTTCTCCACCTGCACTTCTGCTAGAATGAGAATGACAGTATCTCTCCTGAGCTTTCTGAGTTAAAACTCAGAACCCTTGTCAATGCACACCTTGCAGACATTTCACTGCACTCCTTGTAGGAACTTCTCTTGCTCAGGAAGAAAAACAATTGAAACTCATTCTCTTTCTCTCTCTCAGACTTCAAACATTCAGCATGAAATCATACATCCAACACAGTATTAAAGAAAATGCATAACAAAGAGAATAAAACAACTATAAGCATACCATTCACCATGTATAAACATAAAACATCATAACACCATGAAATCCGACTCAAAGCTTCATATATTAATTCAAAGCTCTTGTACATGGATTCTTCTTTTCAACTCTCTGCTACAACCCTCTTCTTATATCCTGTGCTAATGTTACAATGATACAAGAGTGAGGGTGTCTAAATTCGTTTTTCCCTCCTGCTCTCTAAACTGTCTAATCTATAATTTAAATCTACCTACTTTCATTAATAGGGCTTAAATGCCTTAATATTCTACAGATGAAAGCAATCGCTCAAGATCTATTTACAACCTCCAAGATATAAATTCAAAGTACACCTTCTTCCTAACTATTATATTAATGCCTTTTAAGTTCAAAATTCAAAATGGTTCTTATGAAAATGTGTTCTTTTTCTTTCTCCACACGTCCAACTATTTATTTGGCTTAGTCACGTGCTTTGGGCTTTGCACAATGCTCCTGCATCATGCTTCTTCCCATCTTGTCAAGTATTATGTCGTAGTAATAATGTACCTCGCTCCTGATATTTTTGTTGGTGGGTTAATTGGTCCCACAAAATATGTTGCCCATTAACGAATACCTGCAAATTTACTTATGGTCGCATGGGAATGTCGCCCCTTCTATTCAGTTTACCAACCTTCTGACATACATCACATTTTTTACAGTAGTCCTTTGAGTCTCTGTGGATGGTCGGCCACCATAGTCCTGCGTGAAATACCTTCTATGTGGTATCTTTTCCTACATAATGTCCTCTTTCTATTCCATTGTGGGATTCTGCTAAGATCCTTGGTCTTTCATGTTCTAGCACACATCTTATCAAGATGCTATCTGCACCCATTTTTCATAATTTTCCTACAATCAACTGGTAATCTGTAGCCTTGACTACCATATTTTTCTTCTGTGCAGTGTTACATTCCTATGGTGCAGTCCCTTTACTCAAGTACTGGATGATTTTTGTGAAGTATTCATCGACTATCTAGACTGGAAATAACCGCGTGTCGGAAAATTTGTCCTCTAAATTCGTAGGTTCCTCCCCATTAGTGATCCTCGACAAGTGATCAGGTCTTG
Source organism: Picea engelmannii (assembly GCA_009831015.1). NCBI lineage: Eukaryota > Viridiplantae > Streptophyta > Pinopsida > Pinales > Pinaceae > Picea > Picea engelmannii. Next base: position 209,652 of record ML792087.1, on the reverse strand, counting down.
CATTCAACTTTCTTGGTTTGACTATCACTTCAAAGTCAAATTCTTAGAACAAAAATAACCATCTACAAATTCTCCCCCCCAACATTGGCTTGTTGATGAGGTATTTGAGGGTTGAATGGTCTGTGAACATCTTGAAATGTTTTCCCAATAAATAATTCCTGAACTTTTGAAGTGCATAGACCATATCTAAGCCTTCCCTCTCTATGGTATTGTAGTTTTGCTCCGATTCTGACAATTTTATGCTAGGAAATGCTATAGGATGGTTTAATTTTCTTGCTGTCGGCTATTCCAGAATAGCTCCAAGTGCTATGGCTGATGCATCTACATGTACATGGAATGTATTTTCCCAATCCAAGAATACTAGTATTGGTGCGATTACCATCTTCTCTTTCAGGGTATCCAGACCGTGCTGACAATCCTCATTCCACTGGAACTTTGTGTCTTTCCTTAGAAATTTATCCATTGGCGCAATGATCTGTGCATACCCCTTTATAAATTTCCTGTAGTATTATGTGTGTCCCAATGTCTCTCTCAATTATAGGACTATTTTTGGTGGTGGCAAGTTAACAATTACTACAATCTTGGTAGGATCTACTAGCAAGATTTGCTTGCATAGTATATGGCCCAATAGTATTCCAAAAGGTGTTCCAAAGATGCACTTCTTGATATTTAACGATATCTGACACTGTCTGCATCTTTATAACATCATTCGAAAGACCTATACATGGTATTTCAATAGTCTATAGACTGTCCAATCGTCCAGATATACCTCTAGAAATAGGTGGATGAATTATTTGAATGCAACTATGACTACTCTGGAGATTATTGCTGGTTCATTCTTCAATCCAAACGACATGACTCTATACTAGTAGGATCCCCATTCTATGGAAAATTTGGTCTTGTATATGTATTATGGTGCTATCTTGATATCATGGTATCCTAAGAATCCGTCGGTGAATGAATAAACTTCTTGTCCTCCTACATTCTCCAAGACTTCAACTGTGAACAGAGTAGGGAATGAGTCATGTAGGAATGCATCATTCAACTTCCTCAATTCGACACGTATTCTTATCCCCCCTTGTTTCTTCTCCTAAACTTCCATCGGGCTTACCCATTCAGACTCTTATACAGGTTCTATGATTCCAGCCTCTAAGATCCTATCGATCTCGGCTTTGAATGATTTCTTATATATCGGGTTTAGTTTGTATGCTCATTGTCTGATGGATCTTGCCTCAAATTTGAGCGATATATTCATTTATCCTAGCTCTCCTACTACACCTTTAATTTTGGTGAAAATTTTTGGGAACATGTTGTTGTACTCATGCAGTAAATCTGTTATACTTTCCACTGTTTGCTCATCTCACTAGTCTCCAATCCTGGCCATTTTGGTATTCTCAACTGTCCCAATGTTGACTTTCTTCACCTTGATAGACGCAAAAATTACTTCTAATTCTAGAGGTGGACCTTACACTTCTCTCTCACCCTCAACTTCCTCAATCTGAATATCACGTGGCTCATATTCATCTAGTGCTTCTTCCTGCACATAGTAGAATGACAATAGTTCTTTCACTGTCTGTTCGTTTTTTTGTTGTTATTTTGTCATGAGTTCAACTTCTGGTTCCTTAATGAATATCACCCCTGTGATTTTTTTAAGTGTTGCTTCTATGTTGGGTTTCTCATGCTCAAATGAGAAAGTGACTGTAAATTTCTTCTGTAATATTGTCCAGCTCATAGTTCCTCTGCGTAGTTCTTGGTCTGTATACCAGTTTGTTGGGGTTCCCTCTAATGTGTGAACAAAATGATGAGGCCATTCCTTCAGTGGTGTCATTTTCCATAGAGCTCTACAATTCTCCAAGTGTTCTATTGGTTCCCACTGTCCATCATATTTATGCAACTGGTTGTTGCCTTGTTCTGTGCCAAACCTAATGCACAATAATCATTTACATTGATACCAGTATTTCACTGTTTCTTTGTGCGCACCCCACCATATTGCAGGTGTTGCCTTGAGTGCTATATCCAGGGATAAGAGCCTATGATTTTATAACACTTAATATTCATACCATTTTAAGAATGCTTCTAGGTCATTCAACCCATGGAAAATGGGAGGTTCCATTATATTTGTACCTACCCATATTATTGCGCGTTCTATTCCTATGCATCTTCTTGTGGAGACTTCGTGTAACCTCTGCTGCCAATTTTCTAAGCCTGTATCTGAGTCTGACACACATGAGGTGATGCTTCTCCAAATGAGTACCCCATATGTAGTTGGGTTCACATAATATTCATATCACACACTTGTTATATACAAATAATTAATTTCCTCCAGGTCCAAGAAAGTAGGCTCTACGAATATTTCCCCTTCTGATTTTTCCAATGGCGCAATGACTCTGTATTCTCCTGAATCAAAGGTCATCTTCCACATCTTCATGTTGATTATGTCCTGATTGTCAAATTCCCAATCTAGACCAACTAATGATGGATAAGGTGTTGTTCCATCCACTATCTCGATTACTTCAAATTCATCTTTAGTTCGCACTCCATCTAGATCTACTGTTCCCCCTTTTAGTCTTCCAATTGGTACGACTCTGTGTTGATTTTCTAGTTTCAGCTGAACCAATGAATATCCTAATGTTGTCTCTCCCATACACTTCCATGTATTCTTGGGTAATACATTGACTTCAGATCCTAAATCCAGTATGATATCTCCCATGTTGGCATTCAACCTGAATTCCCTACTTGTTCTTCTCCTTGTATGCAGGTGATTAACTATTTTCTGCTCTATCTTTCCTTCTGATTCTATGATACATATTTCTAGCATATTTTGTAATATTCTAACAGATGATGGATCATTGAGTAGTTTTACACATGATTTCAAAAAGCCTTTAATCATACTTACTTGTCCCATGGGTTAGGTTTCTTTGGCATGATCCAATGATGGAAGCATCTCATACTCTGGTACTTCCTTATTATGCTACGCGGTTGGTGTCGATGCAATGTATGGCTTCAAGAATTCTTGTCTGGCTTGCTTGAATATCTCCTTTCCGTTCTACATGTCAAACTTCTTCCTTAGTTCGACATTCCTCTTCACCCATTGGTGTTGTACTGGATCTTGTCGTACTGCGTCATTTCCAATTTTAGCTCTTCCATGTGTAACTATGTTGATGTTTCTTCCTTCATCCCTCACTTCTGCTGAAATCCACTGAATATTATGATTTTTATAATTTCTCTTCTCCTGGATCTTCCCTAATAGTGTCAGGCATTCTTTTGTGTCATGATCTAATGTGCAAAAATGCATACAGGTCATTGGTGGAAGTGGACATTCTCTTGCGTAGTGTTCTGGTTCTTGACAATTGTGGCATACCACTGGCCCTCTACCTCTTCCAAATCCTCCTCTTCCTCTACCTCCCCCTCTGTAGCTAGCTCGATCCCCTCATGGTGCGTTATACTGAAGCGTCTGGTTATACTGCGTGGTATTATAGTGTGGTTGCGTAGTGTTATATTGTTGTTGCGCAGTGTTATACTACTGTTTCATAGTGTTATATTGTTGTTGCGCAGTGTTATACTACTGTTGTGCAATGTTGTACGGGGCTGGTACTTGGTTAAAATAAGGTGTGGCTTGCTTGGTCATCATTTCTACCTACACCTTGTATGCATATGATGTTCTTTCCCTCATCAAGTCCACGGTTCTGCAATCTTTTTCATCGTGGCCTACTGACTTGCAAAAGTTGCAATATGAGCTCTTCGGTACTGTTTGGTACTTTTTGCATCATTGGATAATGGTATGGATATTGACCCTGTTTCTTACAGATATCGCACCATATTCCTCCTGTTAGTAATGGATTTGGAATTCCTACTGCCATGTACTGCACAAATGTTGGACATTTGTTCTTATGGTGTCCTTCTGTCCTACATGTGGTACACCAAACAACTTCTCTTTTGACCTTACTCTTGTTCTGGTTTAACTAGAATGTTAAGTTCTTCAGATCCTCCTTCATCTCCTCGGTGGCTAAATATTTCTTATGATATTGGTTTTATTCCAGTTGCAGGACTGCCTGAAGAGCCTCTACCTGCATCTAAAACTTTTGTTGTCGCAGTGGATATTTCAAGTGTGGTAACAGTGTATTGATGAACAAATGCCTATGTTGCATATCTAATATCTATCATCTCGTTCATTTATTGATCCTCTGAAATTGGCTTCTGGAACTAATTTATCAACATCTTCTTGATATCTCCAATCATTCTAGTTGTCCCTGGCGGATTGTTTGCAGCTAAACTCATATACCAATCTAGTGCACGATATCTTAACGTGATAGATAACTGTGCAAGTTTTGTATCCTTTTTTGTGATCTGTTTTTCTTCCCAAATCTTTTCATAGATAAAAAGGTGCTTCTCCGGCTCCTCTGACACCTCTCCTTTGAATTTTGGTAACCTGATGGTTGGATCATGGCCTGCCATCTTGAATGTTGAAATACTACCTACGCGGTGTAGATACTTGATTACTGATTCCTGAAATGGCTCCCCCAGTTGTTGTTCCTTGTGTATATGTACTTCCTGTTGTCTTCCTTCTCCCGAAATTCATTTGTCTAAATGGTGGTGTTCTTCTTAGTGTATTAGTCTCACATGGTTTTATGGGTTCCACACTGACAATAATATGGATAGGAGTGTTGCCTTCTATTTTTTCTCTTGGACCTCTCAAATTCCTCTCATATGCCGCATGCATGATTTCCTCAATATGCTCCATAGCTTGGAGATCCTCTACCTCCTCTTCATCACTTGTCAAGCCTTCCCTCGTGGATACAACTCTCTTTTTGGTGTTCACCTTATATTGGTAGGGCACTCCACAACATGTATTTCCAACTGTCACCATGATCCACTTGATCTGGTCTTCATGAATCATAATTGGGTCCAAGGCCTCCTCCTTATTTCCTTTATCCCCTTCTTCTTTCATTTCTCCTTCTCCTATCGGTGCTTCCCCCCTTCCCCCATGCACGCAGGGAAGTTTAGCTATCTGAATCAATTGTCATTACACATTTTTTATATAGCAATATCTTAATGGAAGTGTATAATGATATGATGTACCTACCTCAAGTTCCCTTCAAGAATTCTTTTTCAGCTACACTATAGGACTTCAATGTACCTACTGCAAATTCTGTGATAAATCCGACAACAATGTTGTCTAGCCAGAAATATATTGCACGTGTAAACTTATAATCAATTTGTTGTAACTGTGTGATCTATTCAGGATTCTAGTCTATATTTTTTATCCGATTTGTAGGATGGTTCTCTTTCAATATTTTTATCCACTCCTGCAATATGTGTGGGAAATCACATAAAAAGACTTCATGCAAGTTGATGAATACATACTTTTCCAAATATTTGTGCGGTGTTAACTTTGGGTTTCTTTTATCTTTCTGCGCAAAATATAATTCATTTTTCTTCAACCAACTCTCTATATCTACCTTTTTTGGATTCCACAATCTTAACATCCCTTTTTACATTCCCATTCTTTCACATTTTTTTCGTCCGATCCCGCATTCTTTTGACGCTTCTTTAGTAGATCTCATATGCTCAATCCCATTTTCTTCCAATCAACCGGCAATAGAACCATTTGTTGGTTTATGTATCTACTCTTCTATCAATCTTGAGGATATTTATGGGTTATTCTGATTCTAATTGACCATAACAACTGACCTTGGTTCAGATTTAGTAAGCTTCCTAACAAAATCCCTTAAAAACTATCGACCCCTCTGGTAAACTAGAAGGAAACATAGTACACAGAGTGTACTACGCAGTCTCACCTGAGACAACTCTATGGGTGGACGCAATACTCATGTGTTTGCAACCTGAGACTAAGCGAGATCTATGGCTATGCATCACAACCTTTATTCAGTCCATATAAATCTAGTTATAACATTCATTCTATGCATGCATGTGGAATACCAGATCTACTTAGTTACTTCATTCACCTAACATTCATCAACTAATAATACATAAATATGCATCCATTCATTCACATAACACAGTGTTACCATGGTTCACCCCCACTGGGCTACGTCCACAAATATTTGTCTCTCAATCTTTTATTATAGTTTAGAAATATCCCATGCCGCATGTGGTTACAATCTTAGTTCTTCATATTCCCCATAGGCCCCTCGATCCCTGTGAGGCTGACTAGATTGCACCAAGCTCCTCATCATGTGATATAACCCTCAGCATCGAGTCACTCACTCCTTCCTTAGCTCACCAGCTAAATGAGTCATACAGTTCTTACAATTCTCTCTCTTTATGTCCCTCTGTGTGATTCCTCTCTCTCCCTCCCCTCTCTCACCTAAGTACTACTTATTTATATCCTTGGCTCACCATCCATTACAATGCATTATAAAAACCCTAACCATAGTGTCGTTATGTATTCTATGCATGCGTGTTGCACCTTCCTCTCTTACACGTGTTTCTTTTCCTTCCATCTTTCTTTTTCCCCTTGCATGCTTCTCCTCCAAAAATAGCCTTTCTTTCTGATTCAACCTGTATCCAACAATGCGTCACAACTAAATACTTTGAGATGTGAAAGAGATGGATTCTTATTAGACCATACCTCATGTGGAGTCATATCAACTAGTGCTAATGAAGGAGACATGTTCAACAAATATTTTGCAGTTTCCACTGCCTCTTCCCATAATTCTTGTGTGATCCCAACACCACTGAGGATGCTCCTTGCCTTGTCCATCAATGTTTTGTTCATTCTTTCAGAAACTCCATTTTTTTGTGGGGTATATGGTGTGGTATTTTTTCATTCTATTCCACACTGCTTGTAGAACTGCTCAAAATCCTTTCCACAAAATTCACCACCATTGTTAGTTCACAACACCTTGATCTTCTTATATGTCTAGTTTTCCACAAGACACTTAAAATCTTTGAATTTATTGAAAACCTTTGATTTCTTCCTCAGGAAATATATCCATGTCTTCCTATAAAAATAATCTATGAAGGAGACATAATACATGGATCCACCAAGTGAAGGCCATGAAATAGGTCCAAACAAATCACTATGAACCAATTCTAGAATCCCCTTTTCCCTTGTCGCTCTAGATGGAAATATCACTCGAATTTATTTTCCATATATACAATGTTGACAGAAATCAACTTCTAAATTACATTAAGGAAAATATTCGACCATAGCTTTATTTCACATAGCTCGATGTCATTTTTCTCTAATGTGTCCCATCCTCTCATGCCATAGCATGGTCAGGTCGAATTGACGAAGACTTGTCAAGTTGGTTTGAATCGACTCATCCTGGGTTGAGTCAAGACGACTTCAAGGAAAAAAATTCTCTTATATCTATTCAAGTTGACATTCCCTATTAACTTGTATATGGTCCAATCTGAACTCCTTTTATTAATATCATCACACCTCTAACCATTTTGCACATATCCTTGTGAAATAGAGTGTGCACTCCTGCATCACTCATCTTACTAACATATATCAGGTTTCTTTCCATACTTGGAATATGTGTCACACCTAGAAGGGTTCTACTCCTCCCATCCTACAATATCCATTGGACTCTTCCATGTCCAACAATTTTGGTTGTTGAGTCATCCCCCATGAACACATGTCCTCCTTCATATCATTCATATTCATAGAAATTTTCTCTATGTGGTGTCATCTAATAGGATGCTCCAAAGTCAATCAACCAAACATATTGATCTGGCTATGTACTGGTTGACACTAGGTACACATCGCCTCCTTTGTCTAGATTAGTCTTTTTCTCATTCAACTACTTCTCATCGGATCCTATAATGAATTCCGTTTCCTTCAAATTTCAGTTCCTTTTATAATGCCCATATTTACCACATTTCTAACATATTCTCGTCAATTGAACCTAGGATTTATATCTACCCTTTGACTTATACTTTATACCAGAGAATTTGCCTTTATCTCTATCAATCGATTGACCCCTCACCACTAAAGCATCTTTGTTCGATCCTTTTATGTTCTTCCTTATCATTTCTTTTGACGATAGAGATCAAACCACATCTTCTAATGCTAATGTAGTTGAATTAATCCATATATCCATGAATAATATATCCTAGGAGTCTGGCAAAGAACATAATAGGCTAACGTGTTTCTCCTCCTCAATGATTTTAATATATACATACAATAACTGGATTATTATGGTATTAAAAACATTTAAATTCTTATTTATCGAACTACAATCACTCATCCTCAGAAGATACCATTTATTTCTAAGGAACAACTTATTTAATAGGGATTTTGATTGGTATAAGCTTCCCAACCTATCCCACAGTTTCTTGTCTAAGTCTTCCCCTGAGACATTCAAAAACATTGAATCTACAAGACATGGTCAAATCGTACTCCTTTCCCTTCTCTCAAGTTTCTCTCATTATTCCATCGACATGCCTATTAGAATGGTACTTGGATAGACTATTGCCCATTGTTCTAGATCTACATGGAGATCTTCAAATTTAAGCTTCCAAAGCTCAAAATTATGTCCATTGAATTTTTTTATCTCTATTTTAGAGCTACTTGTCATTCTTTAAGAACAACTTTAAAGATCTATGACTTATGACTCTTACTAGACCTACGGTTTAGCTCAGATCCAATATTTTCAAACCAAGCTCTGATACCACATGTTAGGAATTTATACTTCCACTCTAAACCTAGTAGAAGAGAAGAATAAATATTTAATCAAGAAAGTAAATGAAAAATAAAACACACAGTACATAGAGATTTTACTCTAGAAACCCAAATGGGAAAACCACCATTCCTTGAGCATCTTGATCTATTTTTTTCTTATTCATTTAGAATAAAATGTTACATGCCTAAACTTGGTCTACACCTAAGACACAATTGACATCATACCCTCTTTCTTTTCACAAGAACAATCGTGTAGCCAATTCAACTTACATCTACATGAACAAAAACCTATTGTTAAATATTAGCACGAAGATCAACTTAATACTAATACAAAATTCCTTATTTATAGGATTTACAGTAGGAAAAACCCTAAATAAAGGCACCCAAAATTAATTATAGATCCACGTAGATCATTGGATAGAAGTCTCATGAATCTCGAGATTTTGTTACAGTTGACTTACTAAGTATACCTTCATTCAATATTAATTCGGTTTCCACATGACCACATGTCAACCTATTGTTGGCTGAACTCTTGACTTGTTGTCGATGACTTTGAATTCAACTTTTCCTGGCCCATATACCTTAACCTTCAATTTTTCCTCCTAGTCGATCCACCTTGAATAGACTTTCACTGCAAAGAATATAACAACCCAACAATGGCATCTTGCTTATTTCTCCCTTATTCTATTGGCTGACTAAAAATCCAGACACAACATTTTGAACATCAATTTTAATACCTTCCTAGAAAAAATACTTCTTGATCCTATGGTATGTTTTCAAGAATATTGAATGTCCTCCTATAGGAGAAGTGTGTAATTCCAAAAGGACCTTTTGTTTGATTTGGGAATTCTCAAATACATATAGGAGATCATGATACCATAACAAATCATTATTCCATACAAAATTGTCTAATGAATTGGGGTCCTCATGTAGTTATTGAATGATATTTCATACCTATTGATTTTGCTTCCATTATATCCTTGCTTCTTACACCTAATCATATTGCATAATAGAATAACACATAGTGAACCTTCTATTTCTTCTTCTTTCCTTGAAAGGGAATCTACCACAACACTATGTTTTCCTTTATTGTAGATAATTTCAAAGTCATAACCTAGCATATTTTTGGCCCATTATTTTTCTCTTCTGAAGATAATCATTGATCCAATAATTACTTCAAACAATCATGATTTGTTTTTACTTTGAAATGTATTCCTATTAGGTAAGGGTCCCATTTCTAAACTGCATGTAGTATGACTAACATTTTATTTTCATAAATGGGCTTGACTAAGTTTTTTCCTTTAATTTGGATTCTTTAAAAGGAAATGGGCCTTCCTTCTTTCATTAAAACTGGACCAATTCCATGGCCTGAGGCATCACTCTCCACAATAAACGTTTTTGTAAAGTCCAGTGGAGCTAGGATGAGAGTAGTACACATAGACTCCTTAATTTTTTAAAAATCTTTGGTTTCTTCTTCGGTCCAAGAAAATTCTTCCTTATTTAATAATGTTATTAGAGGTGTTGTTATTTGACCATGATTATTGAAAAACTTGTGATAATTTCCTGTAAACCCTAAGAATCATGAAAGTTTCTTCAAAGTTTTGTGAATCAACTAGTCTCTCATAGATTTAATTTTGTTAGGGTCCACTTTTACACCTTCATGAGATACAATATGACCCAAATACTACAATTATTGAACCCCAAAGGCACACTTGGAAGGATTTACATAAAGTTATTTCTGTTCTAATAGTTTTAATACTTTGCCAACATGTTGTAGATGATATTCCCAAGATTTGTTGTAGATTAGTATCTCATCAAAATGTACTAAAATAAATTGTATAAAGGCTTGAATATATAATTCATCAAGGTTTTAAATGTTGAAGGTGCATTAGTAAGTCCAAATGGCATAACCAAAAACTCATAATGACCTTCATGTGTTATAAAAGTTGTTTTAAGAATGTCTTCTTGCCTCATTTTGATTTAATGATATCCTAAAATGAATATCCAACTTAGTAAATACTTTTACTCCATGCAATTCATCTAATAATTAATCGATGACATGAATAGGAAACTTATCTTTGATGGTCATTTTGTTGAGTTGTCTATAATTTGGACACATATGCCATAAACCATCCTTTTTTGTGACCATCATTACTGGTGAAGAGAAATAAATTTGTATAGGTTGAATGATTCTAACCTCTAACATTTCTTGGATCATGCACTTAATCTCACTCTTCTATGCATATGGATACATGTAAGGCCTAATGTTAGGTGGCACACTTCCTAGTTTCAAATTAATAGCATGGTGATCATCTCAAGAAGGTGGAAAAACCTTATGGATTTCACCAAATACCTTGGAATGATTATTGATAACTATTTTGAGGTCTAATGGAGTAGAGGATATAGATTCTTGAACATCAAGTGAGCACAATTATGAAACTACACCCAGGTGTCCCTTTTTGAGTAATTTTGTCATTCTATTAGAGATTATCACTTTAGAGGGTTTTCCTTGGATACCTCTAAGCTAAATTTCCTTTCTATTTGAGGAAACTCATGAAAATATCTTGAAAATTAAGGGCCATCGTTCCCAATGATTGTAACCATTGGACCCATAATACATCATCAACACCCCCTATTTGGATGGAAATCATGGGGGTATCCAAAAAATACTCCCCTATGTTGAGATTAATACTATGGCATTTCTCTAAAAAAATTATGGTACCTCCATTTGAAATCATTACTTGAAACTCTGGTGTGGGATATACAAAGAAATTGAGATCTTTTTCTAATTTGTAATTGATGAAATTATGGGTACTACCAGAACCAATTAATATTGTTACCTTTTTGTTTTTTATGTATCCTTGTATCTTGAGGGTTTGTGGAGTATTGATACCAACCAATGCATGACAAGATATTGTTGGAGTAGTCTCTTCTATATATGGATCTTGTGGAAGTTCCAATTCCTAATATTCTTCCCCTTCATAGTCTATGTAGAATAATTTATTCTCACCTTATTTATGCCCCTTACTGTACTTGTTATCACAATTGAAAATAGTCCTTCTTCTCTTCTTTCATCCATTTGTTGAGGTGTCAACCTTGTCAGTTGAGGTACACTTGTATTATGAACCCCAAAATTATGTTTGCTTCCAGTTTATTCTCCAATGGTATACTTGTGTGTAGCCTTAGTTTTGTCTTGAATATGACAAGCCAATTTCATAGATTCTATAATATTTGTAGGATTTCTTAAGAAGATCTCATGTTTAGTGTCTTGTTTCCACCCATGTAAGATTCAAACAAATTTTCATCACTTATTTCATCCACCCTTATGGCCAATATATGAAATTATGAATTATAATATTCTATATCACCTAAGTGCTTGATTCTTGTCAATTGAATGAAGTAATTTTGTTCCCACACTTTCTCATATTGTGCATCTAAGTCTCTTGTAAATAAACCCCAAGTATAATGATAAAGAGGGATATTCCTTTTAACTACCATTGATACCATTGATATGGTTTTATCTCAAAGTTCAAGGTTTCTATGTGAATCCTTTTCTTATTATCCATAATACTATGCAGTTCAAAATATTGCTCTATTTGGTTCACCCAGGTAAAAACATATGTTCCATCAAAATTATTTAATTCAATCTTGGGAAATTTGAATTTAGTACCCCCACTGTAATTAATTCCACTATTAGAGTTAAATCCACTAGAAAAATTCTTATTATCAACAAGTTGTTCATCCAAAATACTACCTTTATTTTCTCAAGTTTCTTTCACTTTGATATTTCCTTTGGAGAGTCTCTCATATAGAGAATGAAAGATCATGAAATTCATGGAATTTTGTAGTTCCTTCGTGGATTTTTTTAATTTATTCTTTAATGTCTTTCGTATTCTCATCCATCTTATTTTCCATTTCATCCATCTTCTTATCTATCTTATTTTCCATTTCATCCATATTTATTTTCATCTCATTCTTATTCTCAATCATATTATTATCCATATTGTTTTCCATTTCATTCATATTTCTTTTCATAGTTTCATCAATCTTATGTTCCATTTGTTTCCTATTTTTGGTGATCCTCTTTTCCATCTGGTGATAAATCTCGTCGATTTCATCTTGAGTCATGGTTGATATTTATGGAGGTTTAGTTGGTGAAGTAAATTTTGGAGGAGCCTTTGGAGTCATGTGAGAAAATAATAATTCCCCTTTTTTTCCTCTTTATTAAAAATTTTTAATCACCAAAAACAAATCTTCCAATAAAAATTTATGCCAGTTGTAAGTTACATAGCTTTTAAGCCCTTGTTTTGGAGTCTTTCCTCCTGGACGACCTTCCTTTTGATGTATTTATGAAATTTTGGCCTATAGTACTCTAAAATGTTTTCTCTACAATGCCAGCATAAGTCTAACCAAAATTGGATATGCCAAGTGAAAGTTAGGGTAACTTTCCCAAACCTTACTGATTTTTGGCCTTTCTAGGAGAGATAACTTGTACAGAATGCCACATATCCAATATTTAATACTTGATTCTTAAATTTTTACCAGAAATACTATGGAATATCGTCTTTAAAATTCAACAGGTCTCACATAATTTTGATCCTCTTTGAAGATGATATGATTGTTTTACCCAGAAAACTTGTTTGAGACTAGTTATAGGACTAGTCAACAAACCCTATCTTCCACATGGTATATCTCCAAAAGTGTAATGAACCATAAGATGAAATTTTAATCAAAGTTACCTTGATATGGCTTCTAAATAACCTCCAAGTTTCACTATCTGAAGCATCCTGAAAAAGATTTATAGCAAAAATTCCAATATGACTCGCTTGAAGAAGAAAAACCCTAGGACCAATGCTCTGATAGAAAATGTTATG
>ML792087.1:156266-179520 GCA_009831015.1 Picea engelmannii | reverse complement strand
TTTGTTACTCTTCCTTCTCATGCATTAGGCTTAGATAGATTCGAAAGGAATTCAGTGTCCATGATAAGCACTTTTCTGTCTAGGGTTAAGGTCAAACCTTAGAGGTCGATCTACTTGTCCGCAGGCAGATTTTCCTACAACAAGAAGACGTTGGGAAAAACAATGACATGCATTCCCAAAGGTGCATTCAAAAATGATTCTCATAACCCAAACATAAGGGCCGCCCAGAACTACTCTATGGTGGAAGATTTATCACAAACCCCTTGTGTGATGTCTTCTTTGGAGGTCCTCCAAAGCTACCCTTCCAAGAGGAAAGCCTTGTTAACCACTTTAGGATCTACTGAGACTTGTAATCCAGGTACAATCATGCTGGATACAACAAACTTAAAACCTCATCTACCTTACCACGTAGCGTTTCAGATAGTAGTGGCTTATCCCATGAAAATGTTTACTTAGAATATCTTCCGCATGATAGTTGATGAGGGTGCCTCGACATGCGTTATGTCGTTGGCATGTTGGAAGGTCGTTGACCAACCCATTTTGTCTCCGTCACCTACTCTCCTCACTTCTTTCGATAGTCATTCATTCCAACCACATGGTATCGTTTCTTCTTTCCCCATGCAGTTAGGAGGGAAGACCATGTGTGTCAAAGTAGAGGTAGTCGATGCTCCCCTCGACTATAACCTCTTGTTAAGAAGGAATTGGACTTATGCCATGCAAGCAGTGGTTGCTACAGTTTTCTGGGTCTTGTTGTTTCCACACAAGGGTTGGATAGTGACCATCGATCAATTGTCTTTCTCCAGACCTGACTCTGCATTAGGGGCATCCATGGTCCTGATGATTGATAATCCTCAACCAGGTGTTGTCAATGTAGGGGTTGGTTTGTGCCCATCTTTTATGGGTACATTCAATTACCCGCCCCGTGAAGGTGATATCAAGTTTATATCCAATTACCATAAGGTTGAGATTTTTCAAGTTTCGTCATTCTGCATGACCTACTTCGATGATCCATGGATACTTCCTTCCCCATCGGCCACGATGGATGGGACAGGGCACTCGGGAATGTCCATTCCCTTGTCCACAACTGAAGTAGCGTACTCTTTAGTCCAACAAGCTTCAGCTAGCATAGATCCAACTCCCGCACAAGAGTTCGATCCACTTCTAGAGCCTATTTGGGCTCAGGGTTCTCTCACTGGCACCGATTCATTAGACTTGGTCTTGCCCTCTGATGACACAATAATTGAAGCAATGACTAGTCCAGACAAACCCTGGGAAGATCTTCATCACAAATCATACTTCCTCCCAGAGTTAAGCCGAATTGAAGTAGGAGAATTCACCGTGACTATGATGGGAGATCGATCTTATCCTATTAATCACCTAGCTACACATGAGGTTTATGCTGAGGGTAATATGGAAACTATCATTGAAACCTTACCGATCAATATCTCCCGAAACCCTGGCATCATGGAGAATGTCTTCGTCGGAGCTGACTGCTCCCCCGAAGAGATTCAAATCTACACAGATATTTTCAAAGAATTCCATGACGTTTTCGCCTGGTCTTATGAGGAAATGCCAGGTATCAATCCAAAAATAGTTCAACATGAAATCACAACATATCTAGATGCCAAGCCTGTCCGGCAGAAACTTCGTCTAGTTAACCCCAAGAAAGCAACAACCATTAAGGTTGAGGTTGAGAAATTGCTAAAATTCAGGTTTATCTATCCTATCCATTTGACCCAATGGGTGTTGAACCCCGTGCCGATCAATAAAAAACAAGGCATGATTGATGTATGTACTGACTTCCATGATTTGAATAAGGCTTGTCCCAAAGATAATTTTCCCACACCTTTCATCGACCAGATCATTGATGAATGTGCCGGTTGCAAAGCCTTTTCTTTCATGGATGGTTTTTCGGGATATAATCAAATACAAATCAAACCCGAAGACCAACACAAAATGGCATTCATCTGTCCATGGGGTACATTCATGTATCATAAGATTCCTTTCGGTCTCAAAAATGATGGAGCCACCTTTCAGCGGGCCATGTCTTTTTCTTTCCATGACGTCAAGCATATAGTCAAGGCCTATTTAGATGATTTAGCATCTCGATCTTGCAAGAGAATGGATCATCCCACACACCTCTGACTTATCTTCGAACGTTGTTGCTACTATCGGATTCGCTTGAATCCAAACAAGTGCAACTTCTGCATAACGTCAGGAAAATTGTTAGGTTTCATAGTGTCAACAACAGGGATCATGGTCGATCCTCTGAAGGTTGAGGCAATAATTCAGTTGCCCCCCCTATGCACACTCCTTCAACTTTAGAGTCTACAGGGAAAGGTGAATTTTCTAAGATGATTTATCGCTAACTACACCAAAATCACCAAGGGATTTATGTGCTTACTTAAAAAAGACTTTCCCTTTTGTTGGGATGATGCCGCTCAACTCTCTTTCGCCGCATTAAAACATACACTCACAACTACCCCTCTACTTTGACCACCTAACTATAACAAGGATTTCCTATTATATCTGGCTGCAACAGAATCAACCATCGACATGGTCTTAGTTCAGAAAAATGACTTGTTCTCAGAATATGTCATCTATTACCTGAGCTGAGGCCTCGTAGGACCGGAACTCAATTATTCTCATACCAAAAAACTTGCATTGGTAGCAGTCCATGCTATTCAATATTCACAAGACCACCATTATTGTTGTCATGAATCCATTTCAGTACATGTTGACACGATGGGTAATAGGTGGAAAAATCAGTAGATGGATAGTCATCCTCCAGGATTTTGACTTGTATTTCATTTCAGCAAAGTCCAAAATGTCACTAGTCTTCACATAACTTATTTTGGAGCTTCCAGTTGAGTCAGGTGATCTTATGCCCAAAGAGTCGCCTATTATAGGAGATATGTTTTTTATCACCTCATCGGATCCCTGGTACAGAGATATGCTTATCTATCTCCAGACTTTGAAGTGCCCCACTACTGCTTCTCGTGATGAGCGTCGATGCATACGCCATTAGGCTAAGAATTATCTCATCCTCGATGATACATTGTATCAAAGAGGTGTAGACTGCATCCTATGCCGATGTCTCACTCACGAAGAAGAAGTTATCATGCTTAACAATTTCCATACCGGAGCTTGTGGCGGTCATTTTTCTGGGTTGGCGACAGCCCAAAAGATTCTACGAGCAGGTTACTTCTGGATGAAACTTATCAAGGATTGTATCGAATCAGTCAAGAAGTTCCATCCGTGCCAAATCTTCTCTTGGAAGATGAGGGCACATCCCGCTCCCATGTTTCCTGTCATCACATTTGGTCCCTTCACCAAGTGGGGGATTGATTACACTGCATGCAACCCTCCTTCAGCAAGGGGGCACCGCTATATCATCATAGTTGTAGACTACTTCACAAAGTGGGTTGAAGCTATGCCAACGTTTAAAGATGATGGAGAGACTGCAACTCTCTTTTTATTCAATCGGATAATAGCAAGGTTCGGTGTCCCAAGAGAGATTTTCACTGACCATGGTAGTCACTTTCATAACCAGATGATGACCGAGTTAATGTCAAAGCTTAGGTTACGGTAGGAACATTTGTCACCCTACTACCCCTAATCAAATGGGCAGGTGGAAGCTGTAAACAAAACTCTTAAGACCATTCTACAACGAACTCTCAACTCAGCCAAGTCAAATTGGCATTTGATGTTATACTCGACATTATGGGCTTATCGAACATCTGTTAATACTGCAACCAGTTTCTCACCTTTTCAACTCGTTTACAGGTTGGAGGCAGTTTTTCCCATCGAATGTCAGATCCCGTCTCTAAAATTGGTAGTACAATTACTGCCAGACACTTCTCCACTTGAAGAACGGTTATCATACCTTGAGAAGCTCAACGAGAAGGGTCATGATGCGGCCCTGGCCAATGAGGCTCACAAACATAAGGTCAAGTGTTAGTATGGTAGGTCCGTTCGTCCTCGGATTTTTTCTGAAGGAGTCCTTATATTGGTCTATGACCAAGATAAGGACTCCCTAGGGGTAGGAAAATTCAAACCCATGTGGTTCAGACCTTTCATCATAAAAGAGGTTTTAAGAAAGTGCGCTTATCGTCTGGTCAATTTTGAAATGAATGCTTTGGCAGAGCCTAGAAATGGGCTCTACCTCAAGAAGTATTACTCATAGGTAGGTCACTGTGGGTAACTTTTTGTAACATATGTATAGTCTCTGTACTATTACTTTTTAGTTTTTTTTAGTGTTATGGACGTGTCATTAATTTTATCTTTTGTCACTGTGGCAGATGTCAAGTGATACCAAGGTGTTCGTTGGGTATGCATATGGTGCTAGTCGGCACACTCGGAGGCTTGCCTCCGCAGCTTGGGTAATATTTACACCTAAAGTCCAGTTATTATCTTCTGGAGGTATATGCTCAGGTGACACCACAAATAATGTCGTCGAGTATAGTGTAGTTATTGAGTTTCTTCGTGACGCTTTGTCATTGGGTATCTCTCATCTCCGGGTCTATATCGACGCTCAACTGGTTGTGTCTCAGTTAAACAGAGTATACCGGGTTCATGATCTAACTTTACACCGACGATTCCTTAGGGTACGTCTCTTAGAATGAAACTTTGATTATATTACATATTTTCATGTTCCTAGGAGATTAAACCAAGTTACAGATACTCCAGCTAATCAAATTTTAGATTGGCATCTTGCACACATATGAAAGAACATTCACGTAAACATGTAAATACATTTTTTGCACACATGATCCATAAGACACAAAAGACCAAAAAAACCATATATAATATTATAAAGTAACCAGAGTACACCGATGGACGCAATCGCCTAAAAAATAGGACCAATAACGAGTCACAGGGCTTATGCCCTCAAAAAATATACAAGTAGTGCTCGTGGCACGTCAAAATGTCTAGCTAAATTCAGGGCCTATGGGCCCTGTTATACTGATCCACAACATTCGCTAAATGCCAAAATAACCGGACCCATGTCCGTGGTGCCCCCACTACATGAGGCTGCATAGATGGTGGCAGGTCCTCAATCTCTACCATCGGGACCATGCGAGTGAGTGCAGTAAAGTTATTCTCGACTCATCTCAATACCCTCTCAGCCTCCCCAGCTGGAAGATCTCCTTCTATTGTTGGTCCCCCTGCGGCATCAGGTGCGGCCCCTGGCCAAGGACGATGTTTGTTCCTTGCATAGTCAGTGGGTCGCACTGGTCCCACGTCTACACACAATGAACACATATTCATCAAATACTCTGGCATAACAAAAACAAATGATATATATAACCAAACGACATAAAAATTACATATGTTTAAAACAAAAAAAACTACAAAGGTGGAGACTTACCCATCTCCCCTTGCTCCTCACCAAGAGGTATTGGTATCTCAGGGTTTCTCGAGAAATCTATCCCAACATAGGGGTAATCCTCTATAACTAGGATCTGTCATGACAGCCATGCAAAGAAGTCATCATCGAAGGACTCATTGGTCCTTCCGCCACCCTGTCATGGCAGTAATACTGCCCATCTACACACAGCAGGAAGAGAGACCTGATGTCCTCGTACCACTACTCGAGGATTAAAACTTGGAACTCTTTTAAAAAAGAATGAACACAGAATGGTCCCAAACCCGAAGTTCCTATGTGTCCGCAAACGACAATATGTCAGCTGTCTTTTCATACACTCAAGCAATTTAGTACTCCAATCAAAAACTTGTGCATTTAAGCACTGGACTACACATTTCATCTGTGCATGGGACGCCTGATGTAGATCTATAGAACCAGTAATTCACCCAATAAGAAATACTATTGCCTGTAGTGATAAGTTTGTGATCTTTCTTATGGGCACCTATGTGCTCAAGCAGTATGTATCATTTGCACAGTATAGGCCTATCAATTCCGCTATGTTATGTGGCCCTGAAGGAAAAGTCCAGAAATTGACTGGTTCCCCTCTCCTGGAGAGGCTAGTCAAAAAGTAAATATCCTCGACCGTGGGCACCAATGACTGCCCCTCTAACATGAATGCCTCTTCATCCAGATGCCAGTAGTCAACCAAGGCATTCAGTAGCCTAGGTTGTGCCCGCATGAAAGGACATAGAAAAAACTTGAGTAAACAACATTTCATCAAGGTGGCCACAACATTGGGGTCTTCCCCGACAAACTCATTCACCTCTTCATGCTCTCTTTCTCTCCAATGGACATACATCCTACAAAAAACCAAGGTTCAGGAGGGTTAACCCTTTCTTTTTAAGCCTTTTTCATTCAATAAGGGGGGTTCACGCGTGTTTTCATGGTGACAGTCACGTGTACACATGTGCAGAGTTTACTCTGCCCGAATGTACATGCGGCCTATCCCGAGACAGCCCACGTGGACCTAGGGCCTACTTTTTAAAGGTCGACACCCCCCTAAAAAATAAAACCCAATGTAAAAACAAAGACATAAACTGCAAGATAAGAGAGTTTGTACTTACTTGGTCCAGACAGGAGTTTGTTTCGCCCACTATAGCTCCCAGAATCATCTCTTTTGACAAAGGGGGTCTTTTGGCTCCAGAGTCAATTTCCAAATCAACAATGGTGATAATGAGCTGCCAACTTCTGTTTATAGACTTTTTGGCCTCTTTTTGTCACTTTTTTGGCCTCCCTTATCATTTTATTTATACCAAAAACCATTTAGAGTGATTCAAGAGTTGCATAGGAGGGATTTGATTGGGTATTGGAACAATTTTTTGGAGTTTTGAGTAATTTTCGACTGTCCATGAATTTTTTTTTTCCAAGGATCAACTTGAGCATATAGGTTAGGTTTCTACCCTGACTTTTGTACCTTGTTTTCTTTTTCCTTTTCCATAGGATCGATCCCATTAGGTTTTGACACAAAACCATCATAACTTCTATAGAAGTGTCGCAACTTGGTGGTAGAGCTTACCGGAACATGGATGCCCTAGGTGGATCCTAGTTGCATTATGGTTCCATGTTGTCGTTAAAACACTGTAGGCTCGAGAGTCCTTGTAGTTTTTCTTGAATACAAGATTGAGACTCATTTGCATGATTCTTCTTCGCTCTTCACCTCACCCTTAGGACTGCCAAAAAATAACGGTTCTTCTTTTAAGCCTTTTTCAGACCCTCTAAACATGAAAATATTGTCGAGCGATCTTGTGGTCTTTCATGTTCGTTAAACTGAAATTTGAAGTCACGTCTATCCATTGGTAGTTTACCCCTTTTTCGGTCTAGATGGTCAACTGTACACACAAAGGTATACTCTATCGAACTTCAGTTCTATAGAAGAGTACTCTCAGGTATAAATTTATCCCTTTTTCAGGCCTGAGGGACTAAACTTACGAAAAAGGAACCCCCACGGAGTCCATAGTTAAGCTCTTTTCAGACTCCCTAAAATTGAAAATATCATTGAGTGACCTTATTCTTTCACACTCGCTAAACTGGTCCAGAAGAAAATTATGGACAGAGTCCATAGTTAATATTTTTTCAAACTCCTTAAAAATGAAAAAATGGCCGAGTGATATTGTCCTTATCACACTCGTTAAAATGGTTTTGAATAGACATCTTGTCGGTGCTAGTTTACCCCTTTTTCGAACAGACTAGACTATCTTCAAAAAAGGTACCCCAATGGAGTATCCTTTTATGTTTTTTTAGACTCTATAAATATGAAAAACCACTGATCTTACCTTCTCTGGGCTCATTAAACTTACATCGAAGGACGTTACCATTGTGTGTTTTGTTAACCGCATTTGCATACCTTATACACCATCCTTGTAGCACTTTGCTTTTGCGTCTTAACACCCTTGGCCCCCAGAGGATTTTTTCCTGAGTATCATTATTCTGAACATCAATCTTGTCCTTGTGCCTTGAGCTTGTATGTTTGTCACACTCGTTCCTCCATTGTAACATAAAATTCCTTTATTCTTTTTTCCAAAATTATTGAAAAAGACAAAAAAAATCAAATATACCCCAAAAAGAGGAAGGGAAAAGTATTTTCTTTATTGGAAACATAATGAGTCGCCCTTGGATAAAGCACATCTGTCCATTTGTTCTTCAAGCTTTGGGATGTAGTACGACCTTAGGAAGTTTTTCTCGCTACATAGAGTTGAGTCCTCCTCCGTTTGGTTATTCTTCCAAACATATGGAGAGTTTGTGTTGCCTCCTGCTTCATAAACTTATGATCAATGCCATGCTGCCTAAGTCTCATTATTTTCCGTGATGTTGTCCAAGGGAAGTTTCTACCAAGCCTGAGTTGGCCCCTCTACAATTTGTCTCTTTCACTCATACCCGACCATCCTGAATGTCCAATCAAGTCCTTGTTCAAAATCAATGAAGCCTTCAGTCTGATCATCAAGATTATCTAGTCCCTGATCGACGAGTTGTCAAAGACCTCTGGGTCGTGAAGTCGTACACTCATATTACACTCCTACCTTGAGTTTTGAAGATTTTGAAGTTGTTGATCGATCTCTGAAGATCTCATCTCCAGCCATCAGGCCGTATTAGCTTCTAGAAGATGGATACTCTATATGTATATCTTTTTGATTTTGAGATGTAGCTCCGCTATGTATTGTTCATGGATGCACTTTATATAGTTATTTGAAATGGATCTACAGTGTATTTGATTGGTATCCATGATTCTATTTTATCCCGAGCATGGGTATGCCTACCTCGGTGAGACATTTGTTATTTTGCAGACGACACCTCCCGGTTCCTAGTCCCCAGGCTCACTTGTTCGACACATCAGTAAATATTGGTAATGTATTTCGGCTATCAGATTCTCTTCTTACCTCACACATTAGGGGGCATATGTTATAACCCTAATTTACACCATATATTCTTACCTGGCATCAAGCCATCTCAGATCCCTTCTTTGCCAAAAACACTACTGAACAACTCTTTAAAAAACCTCTTTTATAGGGGGCCACACACCCTACTCCATTACTGCACGTGTGTACACACTAGATGAACTAAAACAACCCGTGTGGACCAACAAAAGAACGAAAAAAGGAAATTTTCTGACGAAACACACAGCTTTGGGTGAGTTAACTAAAACTCTTGGTCATGCATGGCCGAGGGTTCGTCCAAATACCTAGCTTTTTATAGCCTATAAAAGAAGGGCTAGAGGTCCCATTTGGAAAAGGAGAAATAGAGTAAAGAAACTCTACCCAATTGCATATTCCCATTGTCCCAACCCTTTAGCCATCCTTGTGCAAGAAGAGATACACAACAAAGAAGTTGGAGGACATTTGAAGAGGAGCCCAAGATTAGGATTCATTAAAGTTAATAATAAAGAAATGATTTTCCTGTCCCACTATATGAGTTCTCCATAGTTCAGTAAATATATGTTTGAATCTCTAACCCATTAGTCTATAGGTAAAATGCATGTGTAGTTTGTTGCTTGTCTTGTACGCAAGTCAATCTTGAGAGGATAGCTGCCAACAAGCGATCAAGCGTGAAGGGGGATCGACATCGAGCATCTGAAATAAGGTATGTTGATCTAACCATGTATTTTCTAAAAAGGAATGGGGTTTAAGTCTGGGGACAAAGGTAGAAAGTAGATTTCTTTCGGTCATATCTGCATGCATAAGATAACCCTATTTGCTAGTCCATAAGGGGATTTACCTCACAACAATATGATATGTTGCTTCATTGCTATACACAGGTTGAATATGCTTATTATTTGGATTGGGGGGGAATCGAGTAGGTAACTGTGGTTATTTAGGAGGAACACTATTTTGAATAGTGTTATTGGTCCAAGGAGGAGGAATTAATGTTGGTTGTTAAAAATTTCGGGGCCTCCATTTTTATGGAGGATGATTCCATTGAGGATTTTGGTTTTGTGGAAAAGTAGGGAATGGTTGGTATGGAGAAGGAATGGGTTTCCCTTGATATTTCCATGGATTTGGAAATTTCCAAGGAGATAGATGGGTTAGGATTATTCCAGGGATTAGAAGGCATTTGTGTATTATATGCACCAAAATGTTGAGAAGGATTGAATTTCAAACTTGTTTAGAAGGGTCTTGGTTCTCCAGGTTGTCTTTGATTGATGAAGCATACCAATTCAACGTTATATTCTGCTCCCTAAAATGTAGCTTTTAATCCTAGAAAAGAAGGGCATTTGTCAGTTGCATGAGATTCTTCACAAATACCACAAACATCTATAAGGTCTAAATGACATTTATTCCTAGGATTCCTTTTGGTGCATCTAGGGAAAAATATAACCAATGCATTTTTTTCTTACTCCAGTTTCTTGTTGATCTACAAGGTATCCATTTTCATAGCAAGGGAATGAAAAATATTAGTTTTTATATATTCTAATCATCCTCCTATTTAAATTTTGATATGGATTGTAGGATTACAAGATTGAGATACCATTTGTTTACCATTTATACCTTTCTTCCTTGAGGATATGGAATGATTCTTGAAGATTTTCTTGATATCATCATAATCCATCTAGTATATATATCCATTTTATAGGAGATTTAATTTTTCCATGATATCTTCTCTTACTCCTTTGAGTAATATAATATTGAGTGAATCCTCATCCAGAGGGAAATTGTGAGCTCTTTTATAGCTTAGTTGAAATATCTCTTCAAAATATTTTAAATATTCATTAGGTCCTTGAGCCATTATGAATATTTCATCTCTTGTGTCCCTTGCTCCACAATAATCCCTTTAATTTTCACTGAAGGTGTTCTTCATTTGGTCCTAGCTCGTGATGTTATTTCCTTCCACGATCATGAACCATCTTAGAGATGAATAATTCAATGTAGAGGGAAGAATTTTGAGATTTTTTTCATCTGTAGTATAATCATAAGTCATGCATATAATTTCAAACTCAAACAAGAAGGTGTTATAATATTCTGAAACAAGACCATGGAAATGAGTTAAGGCAGAAGGAATATTATTTTTCATTTTAGTTTCTCCATTGGTTTCCCATATAGGAAACTCAAAAACTTCTACCATGTCTTCTTCACCAACCTTGTAACGAGGTGATGGGGATTTTTACCTTCTTCTAATATATTTTCAAATTATCTAGATTCTCTTTCCAAAAATTTCAAGTGTCTCACAACCATTTTCAAGATCACTTGGACCTATTTTTGGGTGAAAATTTTCCTTTCCTATCTCTAGGTCAAGTCATTCATAAATAAAATGAAGCTATTTTTTTCTTTTTCATATAATTTTATACTGTAAAGAATGTGATAAGGAGTTATCAATGGCCACTCGAAGTGAATGCACTTGGGATTTTACACCACATAAATTCTATAGTGAGGTTGGCCTTGTGTCTTACCGTTTCTAGTCCTCTAAGTCACTAAAAAATAAAAGTGAATGAAATGATGTGCAATATTTAGCACCTCCCCGACAATGGTGCCAAAAAGTGGTGGGCCTTTGAATAGCAACAATAATGGTACTATCTCCTTATCTTGTTACTTTAGTTTTCAACCTGGGCTCATACAAACTTTGGAGGTGTTGTGAAAAGTATATGCAGAGTGCAATGAAAACAACCTAGGTCTAAAACTAGTCAAGGCACTACTACATATGGGGTCAAAATTCAACAAAACATTATGATGATAAGGACAAATTCAATCATATTGTTGCAAATTATTAAAATTTGATCTTTTTTCTTTTCTTTTCTGGGTGCCCTGATGAACATCTATCCCATTCGATCTTTCGACAAACCTAGAGTATAGTTCATGGATCTATCGACGAACCTTGAGGATGATAACTACCCATTTGAAAATGGTTTAATGGTCACTAAATTCACTGACATGGTCAACTTTGACATAGTCAAATTTCATCGGAAGATCGACGGAGGTTAGTGTTTTCGACAATTTTGTTGCAGGTGCAACAGTTAGAAATATTTTTATGCTCATTTTTCGTTGCATGATTTGTTAGTCTTTTTTCTATGTGCTAGTTGCCTCAAATCCAATTCTTGATCTACTTAGATATGATTTTGTACTTTGAAGGTTACAAATTTTTAATATTATTGTGTCTCTTTTTTAAATACCCAGATTGGATCCCTAAGCCTTAGAGCCTCTTTTATTTGGGGACACAAATGTTTCCATAGAAAATAGGTATGACCATGTCTACTCAATTCCATTTAATTACTATAAAATTTCTCTTGGTGTAGTTCTCTTTTATTGTTTGATTTTATTACTTTCTTATAGTCAAACTTTCAAACTTATGTGGTAAAAATGTATGGTTTTTATTTGTTGATTAATTGTTGATTACTTTTATAAACCTTTAATTTTTTTTTTAAGTAAAAAAGATAGTAACTACTATATTAAGTTAACAGAGAAACATTGACAAAATACACAGAGATATGGTCGTCCTGAGCCACCAAAAATGTTGTCGTTTTGCCGGAAACCAACATAGTTTGGAGTGAAATGAGTCTAGGAGGGTAAGATAAAAATGTTTTTCCCTCTGTCCTTCCCAAAGGAAACCAGGACAAATGGCCATAGTTCGAGTCTACATTTAACAACAACATGATTAAACAGAAAACAAACTAGCATAAGAGAACTCAGATACCCGATGACCTGTCGCCATTTCCTTTCTGCCACGTGGATCTGGCTGGGATGGAAAATGGTTGTGTGCACATTGGACATTTCCTCTTTGCTGGAGCATTGGAGCATGCATCAAGGAGCAAGTACAGACACTGTCCCATGAGGAGGGCTCTGTGATCCTAGTCCGTCATGTGGCCTCGGAGTTCAAACACCAGAGCCAGATGCTCTACATGGAGGAGAGGACCATGTAAGTCATTATTTCCTGCCTCATCGAAGGTTTTGTTCCCCACTTCCACATTCATCCCTGCTCTAGCCTCGATCACGTTTAGTCCTGCACTGGCTGCATTCACATTCATCCCTGCTCCAGTCTCCCCCACATTCCTTTCTGTGTGTGCATTTTCCTGAGCCTCGTCCTCGCTTGTTGCCTTCGCAGCATGGCTGGTGGGGTCGTAGTCATCCTTCCATGGTATCTATTCCACAATGAAAATTGGGAAATCATTTGTCGACTCTCCCTTCAGACCAATCCTAACCTGTGATTCATGCACCGTGGCTTGGGGTTCCAGGGTGGTCGCTAAATCCTCCAAGTATGGCGTCTACTCAATGTAATAGGTTGGAAACTCATCTGCAACTCCTTCCTTTAGATAGATTCCGAGCTCAATTTCCATGATGGGCGTGCTACGCTCTGTCCCAGGCTCAGCGATAATGGCATGGAGTGCCAATTGTTTGGCTCAAGCTCTCTGTTGGAGAATGGAAGTCGCCATTGATAGAGCACGCTCCAGGTTCTTCCTCCTTTTCCTTTGCTCTTTTTGGGTGTACCAGGCCGAGCCTCGATGAGGCCTGCCTTGCTTCCTTGTCATTATTGATGAGGGTTGGATAAAGATACAGAAAGAATGAGCCAAAATGAGAATGCACCAAAATGAGAGTGAACCAGAACTGCACCAGAGCTCCCAACCAGTAGGAAGGTAAAAAACGAGAGTGAACCAGGTCTGTCCAATCTCTCCAACTTCTGAATTATCAAATGCTAACTTTGCATGGCTTCCCATTAACCCTGTCATATTGAATGGTGGCTGAGCGAGTGAGTTCGCGCGAGGGAGAAGTCCCTCCTCCATATAGCGGCGATAATGGTTGGCTACCATCGTAAATGTGGAAGGGGTGGGGAGCGGCCTACAAAATTTAAGCTGTGTCTTGATGCTGAGCCATGTGGAAAGGTGTCGCCACGTGTCACCCCATCCAGGGCTTTATAAACCTTTAATAAATCTATGATGAAAATGGATTAATTCTCTAGTACATATGGGGTCAATATAATTTGATGATATTTGTACCATAAGAATATACAATTCATATATTAATGTACTTATATTACTTCAATGGATTTTGTTGTTGTTGGCACCAGGCTGAAGGGGAAAGAAGAATGATCATGGGAAAGAAAGCGTGCAAAACACTAAAGTAACAACTAGCAAAAGAACAACATGCGCACATGTAAGAAAGCATGCACAAAGGAAAGTGACAGTTGGAGGAGGAACAACACGTGTATGGGATAAATACCTAACGTAAGAAGGGTTAGGGTTTTGGTAATATTCTGAAGAAGGCTGAAGATCCTGAAATGTACAAATATAGATACGAAAGTATCATATAGGGTTGGTTGCTAGTAGTTGTTAGTAATTATTTTAATGCTTTGAGCTGTATGAACCAATTTTGTAAGATGTTGAGAAAAGGAGATACAAAGGAAGGTAGATCTGAGGATTAGACCACAGGCTATGGAGCCTGGTGCGATCTAGTTCAACTCACATAGATATTATCTAGTTTTGTGGAGAATTGTAAACGCATGGCGCCAGGAATGCAGAACTGCTACAATAAAAGAGTCAAGAGCCAAATTTTTGTGGACATAGCCCAGGAAGGGGTGAACCATTGTAATACTCATTTAATATGTTGAATGTATGCATGTCTCTTATTTCTTTTAGCAATTAATGGTTAAGCTTGATGAATGAGTTAATACATTGTTATGAATCCATTTATACTTTTCTTAAATTAAACTATGAAATATGCATATACGACGTCAAGGGATAAGTAGTTTATCTTACAGCTCATGGTACCTGTCTTTAATCAAGAAACCCCTATCCCCTACTCTGTCCTAGGATGTAAACACCTGAGTCTTACAGCCACCCATTTAAAGCTATCTCGGGTGAGACTATGCAGTGCCTTCCAGGTGCTATGTTTCCTTCTGGATTACCAGGAGGGCCGATAGTTTTAGAGGCTTTCTTGGAACCTCGAATGACATGAACCCTAGGTCAATAACTCAGACAACCTGAGAAGGGAAATGATAACCAACAAATGGTTTCTTTTTTGTATTAAGAGGAACAAGATAGGACTGAGTAGATGAGATAGAATGAATAAGAACCGAAGGAGCGGAACATAAGGGCAATGAGCCGTTAGAAGGGAATGTTGAGACCTTGGAACCCCATGAGAGAAGAAATCGAGGGCTAGTTGAGAACTAAAGAGCTATAGTTTTCACAAAAAGACAATAGAAACCCCAGGAGCACACATCGTAAATATATGGATAAATACATATTTACGGATTTACACGAAGTCTTTTTCTATGATTTTCCACATCTAGTACATGAGTAGATATTATGGTTAAAGGATAACCATGCGAAGAACCGGATTTGACAGCTAGATTGGACTCCAGAATAGATCCAACAGCTACAGCAGGTAAACAACAAATTCACCCGTGCAATCGACTTTTGGCTTGATAGTATTGTGGCAGGCTTTATCACAGAATTTGTGATAGACACAACAAATTCATACAACGAAGTCGAGCAAGAGTTCCTACGAGGACCAAGAGGAAGGTACATTCAATCACTATATACTTCTGTCAAGATACTGCTATATAAAAAAGGTGTAATGACAATGGAATCAGAAAACCAGACTTCCCTGCGTGCATGGGGGAAGGGAGGAAGCACTGACAGAGAGAGGAGGAATGGAAGGAGGGCATGATACAGAGAAGAAGGAGGAGGAAACCTTGGACCCGATCTTGATGGATGACGACCAACTCAAGTGGATCTTGGCATCATCAGGAATGATGCATAGAAAAGAACCCTACCAATATAAGATGAATACCAAGAAGAGAGACCTAGCTGAGAGGGAGGGATTGGCCAATGATGAGGAAGAGGTAGAGGATCTCTAGGTTGTGTATCAGATTAAATAAATCCTGGGCACCGCATATGAGAGGAAAATAAGAGGCCCAAGAAAAGGAGGAGAAGACAACCATCCCTTCAATGTTAATGTCTGTGTGGAACCCATAAACCCATGTGCGACCAATGCACCAAAGAGAACACCATCGTTTAGACAACCAAAGTTTGGAGGAAGTCCGACAACAAGAAGGAAGTACATCTACACAAAGGGAAACAATTGGAGGAGCCAGTTTAGGAAACCTTAGTCAAGTATATACACCGCGCAGAGGAGGGAGTAGCTTAGTATTTGGAATGGCAGGACATGATCCTACTATTAGATTACCAGAGTTTTGAGAAGCAACAAAAGACCCTGAGAAACATCTATTCATTTGCGCAAAGATCTGGGAAGCGAAATAGATCATTGATGAAGACACCAAACTCACGCAACTAGAGATCGTGCTAAGAGAGCGCACACTAGACTGGTACATGAATCTAGACACAAACAATGTTCCCAAAACAACAAGGACACTAGACGACATTAAGAAACTATTGATAAATGAATTCGAGAAGCTGAGATCAGAGGATCAATACATGAATGAGATGATTGAAATAAGACAAAAACCAAGAGAATAAATATGGGAGATTGATCAAATATTCAAGCAATTAAAAGGAAAGTTAAAATACCTTATGACCAGTATGTAGCATCGACACCTGTTTGTCAACTCACTACTCCCACACTTAAATATCCATTACGACAACAGAAGTTTCAGACGCAGGCAAAGGCTCTACAGGCAGCCTTGAAATTGGAAGAGAATAAGTACCAGTAGATGAACCCGACTATCGAAGAACTGAAGGAGGATATGAAGAACCTAACATTTCAGCTGAACCAAAATAAGAACAAGGACAAACGAGAAGTCATTTGGTGCACTACCTGCAGGACAAAAGGACACCATAAGAATGAATGTCCAACATTTTCATAGTATATGGCGATAGGGATGCCAAACCCACTACCACAAGGAGGATTATGGTGCGAAATATGAAATAAATTGGGTCACGACCCTTACCACCGCACGATGATGTAGAAATACCAAACAGTCCAAAAGAACTCATATTGCACCTTTTGCAAGTCAGTCGGCCATGAAGACAAAGATTGTAGAACTATGGAGCTGATGTGGGAAAGAACATTAGATGCATACAGGGTACATGCAGAAATGATGATTGGACAAGAAGTACCACAGTTCACTCAATCCCCAACCCCATACAACACAACGCAGTAGTAGTATAATACTATCGTAGTTGTACAATAATGCATAGCCACAGTACAACTTGACACAACCCCAATACAATACTACGCAGTATAATCAGGGACCACAGTATAACATGCCGCGAGGTGATCGCATGACTTATAGAGGAGCAGGACGAGCCATAGGAGGTTTCAGACACGGTAGAGGACCAGTCACATGTCACAATTGCCAACAACCAAGACATTACGCACGGGAGTGTCCACTTCCACCAACGACTTGTATGTATTGTCACACATTGGACCACGATACAAAGGAATGTCCGACATTACTTGTAAAGATCCAGGAAAAAAGGAATCAAAATAACCAGAATGTTCAGTGGATTTCAGCCGAAGCAAGGGATGGCAGATGGAACATCAACATAGTCACTCGAGGAGGAACAAAAACAGGAAATGACGCAGTTCGATAGGAACCAGCACAAAACCAGTGGGTAAAGAAGAACACTGACCCCAAGAAGCAGTTCGACACACATAAAGAGAAGGATATCTTTATAGAAGCCCAACAAGAATTCCATAAGGAGAACATTGCGCCAACTTCACAACAGAGCAAGGAAGCTCTAGAATATGAGATGTTGCCATCATTGGACCATACCAACATAATACAACCCAAGGAACAAGTAAGTACTATCAAATAATTTTTGTAATCATGCATCAAAATGTTATGTGATCCTTCATCTGTCAAAATATTGCAAAAAATCCTAGAAAAATGTAGCAGCGAGACAGAACGAAAGCCAAAATTGAAAATTGTCAACCACCTACATAAAAGAAGAAGAACAAGTAGGGAATTTAGAATAAATGCTAACATTGACGATTTCAATAAGGGAGATGTTATATTGGATCTAGGATCCGAAGGGAATGTACTACCAAAAGCTACATGGAAATGCATGGGAGAACTTACACTGGGATACTGAACTATTCAATTAAATTTAGCAAATCAACATAGAGTCCTACCCATAGGTAGACTGAAAGGAGTGGCAGTAGATCTGAATGGTGTGAGCACTAAGGTAGACTTTGAAGTCATCGAAATAGTAGACGACACAACACCTTACCTGAAGCTACTTAGTCTAGATTGGGCGTTCGAAAACCAGGCCATAATTAACTTAAAAACCAACAAAATGACATTTGATTTAGGGGACTACAGTTTCATAGCCCCACTCGACCCATCAGAAAGTGAGAGCTTCATAGAACCCACTTGTCTGTATTTAGAAGAGATCGACCATTTGTATAGAAAAACTGCACGCGATGCAGACTATATAAACCCAATTACAGATGAGGTACTTAGTTGGAGGAGCATTACTTCATGTACAACTGACTCAGACACCGGGTTAGAAAACTTGCAGCAAAGACTACACGAAGTATCCACAAGAAGGTGTGCCAGAATAGACCGCGTAGTATGGTGGATTGGCACAAAAATCAAAGAACCACCCAGTTTTCACTAGCTAAATGATTTGGAAACTTTCTTGACACAATATGAAGACGAAGTATTAGAAAACCAGAGATTTATAACACTGTATTTAGCACAAAAGGATACACCCGCAAGATGGTGGGGTGAACACAAAGAAAATATCACAGATTAGTACTAATGTAAGTGATTACTGTGCATAAGGTTCGGTGTAGAACAGATAGGTAACAAACAACAGAAATACGACGGACTAGGCACACCAGCAAAACACTTAGAGGTGTGTAAAACATTGAGAAAAATGATGCCACCAGAGGAATGGTATCACCTCTTCATTCATACTTTAGATGGCATACCAGTGAATTAGTATACGAACCAGGAAATGCGTAAAGGAACCAAGACATGGGTGACACTCCAATATAACTTTACAGTCACTTTCTCATTCAAGAATGAGAACCCCAACATGGATGTGGCCCTGAAATGGATTAGAGACATCATATTCATTGAAAAACTAGAAGTAGAATCTATTACAGAGGTACAACAGAAAAATAAGAAGACATTCAAGGATCTACTATCCTACTACCATGTACAGGAGGAAGCACAAGATGAAGATGATCTACACGATATTCAGATCAAAGAAGTCGAAGGTGAGAGAGATGTGGAAGGACCAACCTTAGAGTCAGAGGTCATCTCTACGCCAATCAAGATAAATAAGGTTAACATAGGGACCGTCGAGCAGCCCAAAATGGTCAGCATTGGATATTACTGGGACAAACAGACACTAGAAAGTATCATAGAATTGTTGCATGAATACAACGACCTTTTTCCCACAACCTTTATAGAAATGAAAGGAATAGTTGGAGAATTAGATGAAATGAAGATACCACTTAGACCTAATGCGAGACCCATTAAACAATGACCATATAGGTTGAACCCCATATACAAATAGAAATTTAAAGATGAGATTGACAGGATGCTCGAGGCCGACATCATCGAACCAGTCAAAGAATCATAATGGATAAGCCCAATGGTAGTACAAGACAAGAAACAAGGAAGAGGGATAAGGGTATGCGTCAAATTGAGGAAGTTGAATGATGCATGCTTACATGACCCATTCCCCACACCATTCACGGACGAAGTACTCAAGAACGTAGGAGACCATGAAACCTACTCATTCACTGATGGATTCTCAAGATATCATCATATTAAAATAGCATGGGAGGATAGACACAAGACCATGTTCGCGATAGAATCGGGATCTTATCAATATACAGTCATGCCATTCGGACTGAATAATGCACCTATGATATTTTCTAGAGTGGTCATCACATAATTTAAGGAATTCATCCATCAATTCCTCAAAGTATACCTAGATGATTGGATAGTGTATAGCTTACTAAAAGACCATATGGAAGTTTTATGACTGATGTTAGAATGATGCAAACAGTGCCAGATGTCACTAAATATCAAGAAATGCATATTTGGAACACCATTTGGGATACTATTGGGACACATAGTATGCAAACAGGGTTTGTTAGTTGATCCAGCGAAAATCGCAATCATTTTTAACCTACCAGCACCAAAAATAGTCCGCTAACTAAGAGAAACGCTAGGACATACGAGATATTACAGGAAATTCATCAAAGGCTACGTGCAGATTACAGAGCCAATGGAAAAATTGTTAAGGAAGGATACAAAGTATCAATGGAACGACGAGTGCCAACACGGTCTGAATATCCTGAAGGAAAAGATGGTCACCACAACAATATTGGTATTTCCATATTAGGAGAGGACATTCCATGTACATGTAGATGCATCAATGATAACACTTCGAGATATCTTGGAGCAACCAGGAGCAGGAGACTTGGATCACCTGATAGCGTTCGAAAGCAGAAAATTATCAGATTCAGAACATAATTATAACACGATAGAAAGAGAAGGCCTAGCTATGGTTTATGCACTATAGAAATACAAACATTAACTATTGGGAAAAAACTTTAAGATGTTTACAGATCACTCAACCTTGAAATAACTAGTCAACAAGCCAGTGTTGGGGGGGGAAATTTGTCGATGTTTATTTCTATTTCAAGAATTCGAATTTGAAGTAATAGTTAAACCAGGGAAACTAAATGCAGGACCTGACCACCTATCGAGGGTCACAAACGAAGAGGAACCAATGAACTTAGAAGACAACTTTCCAGATGCACATCTATTCTCAATACATATTGCTGACGATTACTTCGCAGAGATCATCTAGATTTTGAGAACAAGTACTGCACCGCAAGAATATACCATTGTACAGAAGAAGAACCTGGTGGTTTGTGTAGCTGACTATCAATTGATTGCGGGACATCTATACAAGATGGGCACAGATAGCATCTTACGAAGATACGTACTAGACCATGAATGAACAAGAATTTTAGCAGAAGCCCATGAGGGAATAGCAGGAGGGAATTATGCAGGAAAATCTACTGCACATAAGGTACTACATGTAGGATTATGGTGGCCAACAATCCACAGAGACTTGAAAGAATACTATCAGTAATGTGATGTCTGTCAAAGGGTAGGAAAACCCAACAGAAGGGACAAGATGCAACTATGACCGCAAGTGACACTTTGGGAATTCGACAAATGGGCAATAGATGTTGTGGGACCAATTCACCCACAAGACAAGAGAACAGGGGAAAGATATATTATCACCACGATGAAATACCTAACAAGATGGGCGGAAGCCACACCAGTAAAAGATTGCAGTGTAGAGGCAACCACACACTTTCTGTTTGAACAAGTAATTACTAGATTTGGGTTCCCAAGAATTTTGATGAGCGACCAAGGAACGTACTTCATAAACAACACCATCCAAGTGATGCTGGAAGAGTTTAAAGTTCATCACCAAAGAATCACACCGTATCATCCACAGGAAAATGGCACAGTAGAAGCCTTCAACAAAATTCTAGAGAATGCCTTGACAAAGATATGTAACATCAACAAGGACGATTGGGATCTCAAGGTACCAGTATTACTATGGGTGTCTAGAACCACATGCAAAAGGTTGACTGGACACACACCATTTAAACTAGTCTATGGTCAAGAAGAAGTAGTGCCCTTAAAATTCTTAATACCTAGCCTACGTGTAGAAGCTATTACACAAATGACAGAACAAGGTGCAGTACAGGAAAGACTGAATCAATTACTGTCGATGGATGAAGACCGAATCTTGGCAGGATTCCACCAACAAGTACAGAAATCTAGAGACAAATCTTGGCACGACCGGCACATCAAGAGGAAGATGTTCAAGGAAGGAGATCTAGTATTTTTCTATGACAGTAAATTGTTACAACACCCAGGAAAGCTCAGAATGCATTGGCTAGGACCATATGAGGTAAAATATGTTATGGATGGAGGACCTATACAGTTAAGAGATATTGCAGGCGTAGACCTCAGAGGAATGATCAATGGGATCTGACTAAAAATGTACAAGGACAGTTGACCACCCACCACGCAATTAAAAATCAAAAAACAAAAAAAAAATGAGGGAAATGATAACAACCATAATGAAAAAGGAAACAAGCGGGAAAAGGAAAGACCAAAAAAGCAGGCTGATAGGATAACATGAGGCATATTTAAATCAAGTCAAGGATGAATGGGATGTCACATTAAGCATGCCAACTGGAGATGACAGAGGAGGTGTAATGGCAAGTACAAAATCGATGTGGATGCATTGAACCCACAGTTATGGTGCATTAATCGCATGATGGAGGAAGTGTCCTTGACAATCTTCACAACAAGCCCATACAACACACGAGCACATAAGAAATTAGTCTATTTGCGAAAGGAGAACATAAAAATAGAAACAACAACGAGAATGAATAGAGTGAAACCATTGAGCTCACTGAAGCCATTCAAACTCAGCAAACGTTCGATAGACACCATTATGGCACCACAGAAGCTCACAGAACCAAGCCAGATAGCCAGATCAACCAGGGCTCAGACTAGGTCACAAGGACCACTGGAAGAAAGAGAACAACAACCACCTAAGATCATCGATATTGAAAAAATATCATCACCAGAGGAAAACCCAGTAGAGTCCACACCCATACTAGAGGAGATTCCACAACCACAGATAAAGGCCATGGAATAGGATACACCAGCAATAGTGCACAAGCCTCAGAACAAAGAAGAAGAAACTGACAAGGAAATACCACCAGAAAACGTCGAAGCAGTCGTAGGAGCTAACAAAAGTGCACAAAAACTGGAAGAAGAAGTGCAACCAGACATTCCACAAATACCCATCCCAAATGTTTTTTCGGTTGATCCGACTGGTGAAATGGCCACGGCTTGGGCAGAATGGATGGTGAAGGAGAAACCGAAAGTTGTTGGAACTTTGAGCCATCCAACACAGTAGGAGGACTGAGTTCAGATACTGATCTCACCTTGAAAGAAACCGACTGCAGATATTATGCTACCTTGCATACCAGAGGGAGTACAGGTGGAACCACATATATTAGGTCACGTCGAAAATCTCAAGTATTATGATTATGACATAGTAGATGAAACCAAATATCCAGAGCTTGCACCACAGTTCTTCATGCAGAAAGTAGTTTTGAACCAACTTGGAGAAACCATCACTTAGCCACACCAGTGGGTAGCTAGACTAGACAGAACAAGAATTCTAGGATTGGTGAATATACCACACTTTGGCAGAGGCCAATATGCATCATCATGTTGATACTGAGAGGGGGGTGAATTAGTATCAAGTACAATTTTAAAAACCTTTTCCAACTTATACTTAAACCATTCAATTATATCCAATGAGAAATGAACAATAGTATAAGAGTTACACCAATACACCACAATACACCATGC
>ML792087.1:143546-155671 GCA_009831015.1 Picea engelmannii | reverse complement strand
GAAAGAGCATGATGTATACTATCCATCCATGGGTGTTGTATCTACATGTGCATTTTCCTTCATGTCCAAATAACTTCATTAATCTTGTGGTCCAAAACCCATGACTAGGGTTGACATCAATGACAACAACCAATCTTCCAACACATCATGCATCAAGAAACTACTAGTAGTTATGCATGGAGGGGATATATGGCTGGAAAAACCCGTCCCCATAATTGTCGAACTTATCATGCATATAATAGGCTTAACCACTGGGGGTATGGATCCAGTGCTAATTCTAGACGATAAGTCCAAGGAAAAAACATTGGCAGAAGAGATGAAGAAGAAATATGGCACTGACAGAGGAACAAGAGGCATTATAATCAAATGGATCAACAATGTCATGACACAATTGGGCACAAATATCTTAGCCTGCAAACTACTAAGAAAATTCCACAAAGACAAAGTATCGGCAGGAGTCATTGTTGTTGCAGCTTATTGCACAGAAGGCACCTCCATGAGTTGGGTGCTTACCTATGGGAGATACTGGAAGTCATCATCCAAGCATGGAGAATAACACCAAAGGCTGTCACACGATACGGGGGCATCTCCAATTTCTGGGATAGGTGACAAGCCATGTGGATACAACCAAGGAAAGATTCGGATAAATAATGGCTACAGATGCTCTATTGTTGTTATAACCCTAATTTGCACCATACATGCTTACCTGGCATCATGCCATCTCAAATCCCTTCTTTGCCAAAGCATTGTTGAACAACTCTTTAAAAAACATCTTTTATAACATCCCACGTGCCCTACTCCATTACTGCACGCGTGTACATGCTAGCTGACCTAAAACAACCCGCGTGGACCGACAAAAGCACAAAAAAAGGAAAGTTGTCGACGAAACACACAACTTTGGGTGAGTTAACTGAAACTCTCGGCCATGCATGACCGAGGGTTCGTCCAAATACCTAGCTTCTTCTAGCATATAAAAGAAGGGTTAGGGGTCCCATTTGGAAGAGGAGAATAAGAGTAAATAAACTCTTCCTAATGGCATATTCCCATTGTCCCAACCCTTTAGCCATCCTTGTGCAAAGAGAGATACAAAGAAAAGAAGTTGGAGGAAATTTGAAGAGGAGCCCAGGATCAGGATTCGCAGAGCAATGACCAGTCTCGACATTGTAAGTTGATTCATTAAAGTTAATAATAAAGAAATGCTTTTCCCATCCCACTATATGAGTTCTTCATAGTTCAGTAAATATATGTTTGAATCTCTAACCCATTAGTCTATACGTAAAATGCATGTGTAGTTTGTTGCTTGTGTTGTATGCAGGTCAGCCTTGGGAGGAGAGCTGCTAACAAGCAATCAAGCATGAAGAAGGATCAACATCGATCATACAGAATAAGGTATGTTGGTATAACCATGTATTTGCTGAAAAGAAATGGGGATTAGGTCTGGGGACGAAGCTAGAAAGTAGGTTTCTTTTGGTCATATCTGCATGCATAATATAACCCTATTTTCTAGTCCATAGGGGGATTTCCCACCACAACAGAATTGGTGACCATACTAGGAAAGTCTCTAGGGTTCCTGGGAATATTTTTGGGTAATTATAAAAAACTAGGTTTTCTTTCCTATTTTTTGAAGTTTCTGCAAAGTCTGAGCTGACAAAGATCCTGGTTTTCCATACCAACTATCTATGTTATTTGCTTGATTGTGTTTTTTCGATACCCACAGAGGTACACGCAGCCTACATAAGGTCTACACGTGTGTACCCGTGCCCTACTTTCTTACAACCCACGTGTAAATGCTAGCTGAAGAAGTAGAAGTAGTGTGTAGATTCTAGAATTTTTTTTGAGGTAGTTATCCTCTTCCCTGTCAGAATCAGTTATTCTCAGGGGTTTTCTAGACTTCTTTCTAAGTCTTGGTTGTTTGCAGTCTCATCTCAGATTGGTTTTTTTTACGAATTTTTTCCTTACATTGGTTTCTTTTTCTATTAAATAGAGTGTCTAAGCCTTCAAGAGATCCTGGTTCTCAATATCAGTGGTCTCTTCCTGGTTTGGATTGTCTGTTTTTAGTTGTTTCATATTTTTAGAGATATACGCGGCCTGTATAAGGCCAACACGTGTGTACATGCCCTTTGGCTCTACACAGCTTGTGTGCACATGATTGTTGTTGGATTGTCAGTAGTGTGCTTGTGCAGGATAGTTTTTGTTGAGGGTAAGGCAGTCATCCTTTCCCTTGACAAGAGTTATACCTCTCAGGTTTTTGAATCTCTGTTCCAGCAGTCATTAGCTTAGGGTTGATCTTAGCCTTAGCTTGCTTTTTTCATTTAAAAGTTGTCATTGAAAATTTTCTTTAGGGTTTTTAGACAATTGTGAGAGTCCTTTTTTTTAAGTTGTTAGTGTGTGATCTCTTGAAGTGATTCTTTGTGATCTGGAATTAGGCCAGAAAGTTTTTCTTGGTTATTGACTTGTTGGTATTTTTCCTTTTTGCTTTATCAACATTTAAATAAATAAATAAATCTCTTTCATTTTCTTGTTTGGTTGAAAAGTGTGATTTTGCATTAGTAGCCAGGAAAAAGCTTTGTTTTCTTAAGTTCTTGATAGTTTACTTAGATCGTAAGTAGCTTGTATTTGAGTGAAATCCTTCTTTAAGTTTGTTGATTCAAAAGATCTTAGAAAAATAAAAAAAATAAAAATTTGAAAAGTTGTTGAAAATTTGTGTTAAGTGAAAATTTTTATTTCCAGTTTTTTGTTCATTTTTTACTTTCGTCTTTCAAACATCATTAGTTTCACTTCCATATCCCTTGACATAATAAAAGCCATAAAATTAACACTAAATCTAAAATTTATTAGACTTTTATGTTTGTAGGGTTAACAAACTAGTTCAGGATTAGGGCCTTGGATTAGGTTGGAGAGGAAACTCTTCAAGGCCATTAAAATCAAACATTGGAGTCTGAGTTAGGGAGTGTTCAGGTCCAGTATCGTGAAATTTATCTGAGACCCCCCTCTAACATAGGGGATAAACACGAGGTCACGTGCGGAAAGGTAGCGGAGATAACCCCTCCAAAGATGGACCAATCGTAGTGGAGAACACATATAGAGGGCTTGTTTTGGGATTCCGTCAATTGCATTTTCCACGGGGCTTCATGGGTCTCGAATCCGTTCGAGGTCCTCAGTTGTCTTCCAGACCACTTTATTTCGATACCCTTGACAGATTTCAGGCTTGATACCCTACTCATTGTGGTCTACCTGACTTTCGACTGTACCCGCCTGGTGACTATTCACGCGCTGGCAACCTAGTTGCCTATCTTTTTTAGGGACATACACAGGTGACTGTGGGGGTATACCATGGTACCTAGGACAAAAATATGGCCACACTTTGCAGAGTATACTTGGAGGGTGCTTCCATTTTCGATTTTCACTTGCACTAGTAATTTTCTCTAGTGTTGGTTGTTGTAACTATTCTTCCAATTAATTTAGTGTTTTCCTATCTTATCTTCTAGGGACTTTTTTCGTGCATGTTGTTTTTGAACGGTTAGACTACCCTAGTGTGTCTTTGATATTCTCACACAATGGAGGATCATGAGCTTCGCTGGTCACAAAGGCTTCTTGGCCTGTCGTCGGTTACACTGGAGCCACCCCCGCCACCACTAAGGTGAAAGCTAGACCAACAAGGGCTTTTTGAAGCGACCAGGTCACAAGAAATTGTGCCCAACCAACATCCAGAGGAATCAACCGTTTTAGACCTTGGAGTGCAAGATTTTGGTCTAGTTGAAACCTCCACCACTGATCGTTCGACACACGCCATCGTACTGATTCATCCTTACGAGTTCCAGAGAGTGTCGCACGCAACAATGGAAACAAATGTTGTTACTCCTTCTGGGAATTCTTCAATTCCCACTACGGTTGTCACCACAGGAGAGTTTCCACCTCCTAACCCACCGTCACTGGTCTGAGCCACCATGGTCTTGACTTCCTCTACATCACACAGTGGTCTTCTCCCATCTTTGGCAACGAACACAACCCCTTGCACACCAAGTGCGACAGGCCCTCCATTCTCATACGAGATGCCTAGTTCAAGTACAAGTCTTGTACTTTCCTACTCCACTTCACATACTTCAGGTCTGGGGGAAAGAAACTTTAATGCTCCTCTGCAAGGACACATGGGGGGCACTCCTTCTCCTTTTAATGCTTTCCCTTATGGGGGAGGTCGTATACCTCCTTTGTCCCCTTTACTCGGTGGATCTCATCAGCAAACCATTGGGCGACCTGCACACCATAGTTTACTTGAATCGGGGAGTCAAGGACCACCTTCGCATAACATGCCGGTAGGTTCGATACCA
Source organism: Picea engelmannii (assembly GCA_009831015.1). Taxonomy (NCBI): domain Eukaryota; kingdom Viridiplantae; phylum Streptophyta; class Pinopsida; order Pinales; family Pinaceae; genus Picea; species Picea engelmannii. The sequence goes on along the minus strand of ML792087.1, from coordinate 151,343 downwards.
TTTTCTTTCTTTGGTGCGTTTGGTAACAACGCCTTCTTGTCAGCTACTTTCCCAAATGGGGGCAACCCTGGTTTCAGACAACCTATTCCTATGCAGGGTACTATTCCTACATAGGGGGCACACCTAGGAACTTCTTCCGCAGCAGGGCCTTGGAATTCTTGGCAGGGATCAGTTCCCTCGTCGAGAATGTCAATATGGGGTAATTTTTTTCATAATCAATGGAACCCCGGACAAAGCACTATGCCTATCCCCATGAGACCGACATGGAGAAATCCTTCCCAAAGTCCTTTGAATGTAATGCATGCCCAACCATCTATGTCCTATTTCGGAAATCCGTTGATGATGTCTCCTCACACACAAAATCCATATGCTAGCCATGGCCATGGTTTCTACCAGAATCCGGGCCAGCAGCCGAACTTTTCCTGGCAACCTGGTGCCAGTCAAACTCCAGGCCCCTTTTTCCTAGGTTATCACCAACAACCCAAACTACCCTTCCTGGAAACCTTGCATTTTCCAAACTTGACAAGGTTGTTGAATGAACCTAGCTGTCACAATCCGCATTGGCCTCCTACACCGACGAAGTTGGCTTTGGACATCCCAAAGTTTGAAGCCAAGTCTAACAAAGATCCAGGCGATCATGTGACTACCTTCCATCTTTGGTGCTCATCTAACTCATTGAAAGATGACTCTGTACAGTTGCGATTGTTTCAACGTACTCCTGTTGGGAGTGTCACGAAATGGTACATTGAGCTCGACCACTCAAGATACTCTTCCTTTGGTGAACTAGTGATGGATTTCCTAAACCATTTCCAGTTGCCTGTGAGATACGACGTTGGCACCGAATTGCTGGCCAATTTATCACAAACTAAAGAAGACCATATCTTTGATCACATTTGAGAATGGAGACGCAGAAAGAGTTTAATTAAGGTACCAGTCCCACCAACATTCCTACTTGAGTGGTTTCTTAAGTCTTTGGTCCCATAGTTGTCCAAAGATGTCACGACGTCAGGAGTATTTTTCGAATAAGACGCCATCATGAGAGCTCAACAACTTGAGCTAATCTATTCTCAGTTTGGCTTATTATATGAGATCTTGCCAGATGCACCATGCTCAATACTTGATAAAACCAGACAGAGAGCTGGACCACATGCCAATGGTATTGTCGGTTCAGCACAAACAAAGCCCGCTAAGAAACTAATGACTCAGTTGCAACAATTGTCTATACAACACATAGCGGCCAGCCAAACTACTTCTTTAGTTGCTCCCCCTACCAAAACATCGGATGTACACACAGTGCAATTGAATAATCCAAAGGCCACCCAGCAGCCTGAAGGAAATAAAAAACAATGAAAGAAGGGTAAAGGGGATAAGAAACCCACCGATAATGTTGGTGGGGGAAATACTGAGAAATGGAAGGTGAGGTATCCATGCAACTTATGCATGGAAGACCACCCGACCCATTTATGTCGTCGGCTTATAGAGGCCCAAAAGTTTGTGACACAACAACAACCTTCTATGTTAACCAATCCATTTCAACATGGGAAAAATCTAACCCAAGCCTCTGCAAGCATGAAAGGGGGCAGCCAAGGACCCTCTATGTCTTCAAACAACCCAACATCCATGAACGTATATATGGTGAAGGGTGATGCTTTTATATTGACTAGAGCGCATGACTATAGTAAACCAAGCACTTCTGAGAAGGGTAAAGAAGCCGAACTCCCATATCTTCCTCTACAGATTGAGAATACGTTGGGTGAAACAATGACACGCATCCCCAAGGGTGCATTAAAAAAATATTCTCACAACCCAAATGCAAGGGTCACCCAGAACTATTCTGTGGTGGAAGATTTATCACAAACCCCTTGTGCGATGTCTTCTTTGGAGTTCCTCCAAAGTTGCCCTTCCCAGAGGAAAGCCTTGTTAACCACTTTAGGATCTACCGAGACTTGTAATCCGAGTACAATCATGCTGGATACAATCAACCTAAAGCCTCATTTGCCTTACCACATAGCATTTCAGATAGTAGTGGCTTATCCCACAAAAAATTTTACTCGTACTATTTTCCGCACAATGGTCGATGAGGGAGCCTCGACATGCGTTATGTTTTTGGCATGTTGGAAGGTTGTTGGCCAACCCGTTTTGTCTCTGTCACCTACTCTCCTCACTTCTTTCGATGGTCGTTCATTTCAACCACATGGTATCATTCCCTCTTTCCCCATGTAGTTAGGAGGGAAGACCGTGTGTGTCGAGGTAGAGGTAGTTGATGCTCCCCTCGACTATAACCTCTTGTTAGGAAGGAGTTGGACTTATGCCATGCAAGCTATGGTTGCTACAGTTTTCCAGGTCTTGTTGTTTCCACACGAGGGCCATATAGTGACCATCGATCAATTGTCTTTCCCCAAACCTGACCCTTCATTATGGGCATCCATGGTCCCGATGATCGATAATCCTCAACCAGGTGTAGTCAACGTAGGGGTTGGTTTGTGCCCATATTTTATGGGTACCTTCGATTACCCACCCCCTCAAGGTGATATGAATTTTATCAAGTTTATATCCAATCATCATAAGGTTGAGATTTTTTAAGTTTCGTCGTTCTGCACAACTTACTTTGATGATCTGTGGATACATCCTTCCCCATCGACCACGATGGATGGGACAGGGCACCCGGGCATGTCCATGCCCTTGTTCGCAGCTGAAGTAGTGTACTCTTTAGTCCAACAAGCTTCAATGAACTTTGATCCAACTCCCACACAAGAGTTCGATCCACTTCTATAGCCTATTTGGGCTCAGGGTTCTCTTTCTCACACCGATTCATTAGACTTAGTCTTGCCCACTGATGAAGCTATAATTGAGGCAATGACTAGTCTGGACAAACCTTGGGAAGATGTTCATCATAGATCATACTTCCTCCCAGCACTAAGTAGAATTGAAGCTAGAGAATTCACCTTGACTATGATAGGAGATAGGTCTTGTCCCATTAATCCCTTAGCTACACATGAGGTTTATGCTGAGGGTAATATGGAAACTATCACTGAAACCTTACCGATCAATATCTCCTGAATCCCTAGCGTCGTGGAGAATGTTTTAGTCAGAGCTAACTTCTCCCCTGGAGAGATTCAAATCTACATGGATCTTTTTAAAGAATTCCATGACGTTTTTTCCTGGTCTTACGAGGAAATGTCAAGCATCGATCCAAAAATAGTTGAACATGAAATCACAACGTATCCAGATGCCAAGCCTGTCCAGTAGAAGCTTCATCCAGTTAACCCCAAGAAAGCAGTAGCCATTAAGGTTGAGGTTGAGAAACTACTAAAATTCGGTTTTATCTATCCTATCCATTTGAACCAATGGGTGTCAAGCCCCATGCCAATCAATAAAAAACAAGGCACAATTCGTGTATGTACAAACTTCCATGATTTGAACAAGGCCCGTCCCAAAGATAATTTTCCCACACCATTCATCGACCAGATAATTGATGAATGTGCGGGTTGCGAGGCCTTTTCTTTCATGGACTATTTTTCGGGATATAACCAAATACAAATAAAACCCAAAGACGAACACAAAATGAAATTCATATATCCATGGGGTACATTCACGTATTGTAAGATGCCTTTTGGTCTCAAAAATGTTGGATCCACCTTTCAGCGGGCCATGTCTTTTTCTTTCCATGACCTCAAGCATATAGTTGAGGCCTATTTAGATGATTTAGCATCTCGATCTCGCAATAGAACAGATCATCCCACACACCTCCAACTTATCTTTGAGCATTGTCGCTACTTTCAGATTCTCCTGAACCCAAACAAGTGCAGCTTTTGCGTAATATCAAGACGATTGTTAGGTTTCATAGTGTCAACAATAGGGATCATGGTCTATCCTCTCAAGGTTGAAGCAATAATTTAGTTTCCCCCCCCCCACACACAATCCTTCAACTTCAGAGTCTCCAGGGCAAGGAAAATTTTCTAAGACACTTTATTGCTAACTACGCCGAGATCACCAAGGGCTTTATGCGCTTACTTTAAAAAGACATTCCCTTTTATTGGGACAATGCCACTCAACGCTCTTTCGCCTCATTGAAACATGCACTCACAACTGCCCCTCTGCTCCAGCCACCTAACTATAACAAGGATTTCTTATTATATCTGGCTGCAGCAGAGTCAACCATTTGCATGGTCTTAGTTCAAGAAGATGACTTGTTCTCAGAATATGTTATCTATTATCTGAGTCAAGACCTTGTAGGACCGGAACTTAATTATTCTCATATCAAAAAACTTGCGTTGGCAGTAGTCCATTCTGTTCAATGGTTCAGTCATTATGTTCTGTTTCGTAAGACCACTGTCATTATTATTGTGAATCCATTTCAGTACATGTTGATGCGATGGGTAATAGGTGGAAATATCAGTAGATGAATAGTCATCCTCTAGGAATTTGACTTAGATTTTGCTTCAGCGAAATCCAAAAAGTCACTGGTCTTCACAGAACTTATTTTGGAACTTCCGGTTGAGTCAGGTGATCTTGTGCCCAAAGAGTTGCCTATCAAAGGAGATATGTTTTTGATCACCTCTTTGGATCCCTGGTATGGAGATATCCTAATCTATCTCTAGACTTTGAAGTGCCCCACCACTTCTTCTTGTGATGAGCATCGACGCATACGCCATCAGGCTAGGAATTATCTCATCCTCGATGATACATTGTATAGGAGAGGTGTAGACTACATCCTACGTCGATGTCTCACTCACGACGAAGTAGTTATCATGCTTAAAAATTTCCATACCAGAGCCTGTGGTGGTCATTTGTTTGGGTTGGAAACAACCCAAAATATTCTACGAGCAAGTTACTTCTGGCCGACACTTATCAAAGATTGTATCGAATCAGTCAAGAAGTGCCATCCATGCCAAATATTCTCTCGAAATATGAGGGCACATCCCGCTCCCATGTTTCCTATCATCACAGTTGGTCCCTTCACCAAGTGGGGGATTGATTACACTACATGCAACCCTCCTTCAGCAAGGGGGCACCGCTATATCTTCGTAGTTGTAGACTACTTCACGAAGTGGGTTGAGGCTATGCCAACGTTTAAAGATGATCGAGAGACTGCAGCTCTCTTTTTATTCAACCAGATAATATCAAGGTTCAACATCCCAAGGGAGATTGTCACTGACCATGGCAGTCACTTTTAGAACCAGATGATGATCGAGTTAACATCAAAGCTTGGGTTACGGTGGGAACATTCGTCACCCTACTACCCCCAAGCAAATGGTCAGGTTGAAGCTGTGAACAAAACTATTAAGACCATTCTACAGCGAACGATCAACTCAACTAATTCAAATTGGCATTTGATGTTATACTCAGCATTATGGGCTTACCAAACATATGTTAAGACTATAACTAGTTCCTCACCTTTCCAACTAATTTACGGGCTGGAGTCAGTCTTTCTTATCGAATGTCAGATCATGTCTCTAAAGTTGGCAGTACAGTTATTTCCAGACACTTCTCCACTTGAAGAACGGTTAGTATACCTTGAGCAGCTCAATGAGCAGCGTTGTGATGTGGCCCTGGCCAATGAGGCTCACAAACATAAGGTCAAGTCTCAGTATGATAGGTCCGTTCCTCCTCATATTTTCTCTGAAGGCAACCTTGTCCTGGTCTATGACCAAGATAAGGACCCCATGGGGGCAGGAAAATTCAAACCCATGTGGTTTGGACCTTTCATCATAAAAGAGATTTTAAAAAAGGGCGCTTATCGTCTGGTTGACTTTTAAGGGAATGCTTTGGCGGAGCCTAGAAATGGGCTCTACCTCAAGAAGTATTACTCATAGGCAGGTCACTGTGAGTAACTTTTTGTAACATATGTATAGTCTTTGTACTATTACTTTTTAGTTTCTTTTAGTGTTATGGACATGTTGTTAATGTTATCTTTCGTCACTGTGGCCGATGTCAAGTGATTTTGAGGTGTTCGTTGGATACGCAGACGGTGCTAGTCATCACACTTGGAGGCTTGCCTCTGCAGCTTGGGTAATCTTTACACCTCAAGGCCAGTTATTATATTCCGGAGGTATATGCTTAGGTTATGCCACAAACAATGTCACCGAGTATAGTGTAGTTATTGAGTTGCTTCGTGACACTTTGTCATTTGGTATCTCTCATCTCCGGGTCTATCTCGATGCTTAGCTGGTTGTGTCTCAGTTAAATAGAGTATACCAGGTTCATGATCCAAATTTACACCAATGATTCCTTAGGGTACGTCTCTTAGAATGAAACTTTGATTATATTACATATTTTCATGTTCTTAGGAGATTAAACCAAGTTACATATACTCTAGCTAATCAAATTTTAGATTGGCATCTTGCACACATATGAAAGAACATTCACATAAACATGTAAATACATTTTTTGCACACATGATCCATAAGACACAAAAGACAAAAAAAAACATATATAATATCATAACGTAACCAGAGTACATAGATGGACGCAAGCGCCTCAAAAATATGACCAATAACGAGTCACGGGGCTTATTCCCTCAAAAAATATATACAAGTAGTGCTCATGGCACATATAGATGTCTAGCTAAAGTCAGGGCCTGTGGGCCTTATTATATTGATCCACAGCATTGGCTAAATGCCAAAACAACCAGACCCAAGTCCGTGGTGCCCCCACTACATGAGGCTACATAGATGGTGGCAGGTCCTCAATCTTTTCCATCCGGACCGTGCGAGTGAGCGCAGTAAATTTCTGCTTGACTCATCTCAATACCCTCTCAGCCTCCTCGACTGGAAGATCTCCTGCTACTGTTGGTCCCCCTACGGCGACAGGTGTGGCCCCTGGCCGAGGATGACGCTTGTTCCTCGCATAGTCAGCGGGTCGCACTGGTCCCACATCTGCACACAATGAACACATATCCGTCAAATACTTTGGTATAACAAAAAAAATGATATATATAACAAAAACAACAAAACAAATTACATATGTTTAACAAAACAAAAAACTACAAAGGTGGATACTTACCCATCTCCCCTCACTCCTCACCAGGAGGTACTGTTATCTTAGGGTCTCTCAAGAAGTCAATCAGAGTATAGGGGTAATCCTCTATAACCGAGATTTGTCGCGAAAACCACACGAAGAAGTCATCATCGAAGGACTCATTGGTCCTTCTGCCACCCTATTGCGGCAATAATACTGCCCATCTACACAAAGAAGGAAGAGAGTGTTAAGAACCAAATATCAATATAGCATAGATAAACCTCAGAAAAAGTACGCAATGCCTTGAAAAAGAGATAATTTCAGATAATAAGCCTCTTCGAGGGGGAAACCCCCTTTTACCCCACTTAAATGTTCAAGTACAAGATGATTCCAAATGAAAATGTCTCCTTGGTATATATAGGAGACTAGGAGGTATAATTACAACTAATGGCCTAAAGTCGACATAAATAAAATAACATTACTAATATAATATGCCCCAATTAAGGGGTAATGAGCCAATATTAGGGATTAATATGCCCCTCCCCTTGAGACAAGTGTTGTCCTCAACGCTTGAGTAACTCTGGATGCTTTTGTATAAAAGACTCATCTTCCCAAGTGGAATCTTCAGCCGGTAGTTTCCTCCATTTAATGAGATACTCTGAAATGGATCTATTCCTCAGCGGACAAATTCTTGTGTCAATGATGGCTTCAGGCTCCAATATGATTTTTCCTTCCTCATCAAGTTCTGGAAATATAGTTTGAACTGGGATCTTGTCGCCTATAACCTTCTTTAAGCATGAAACGTGGAAAACTGGGTGTACTCGTGAAGATGCAGGC
>ML792087.1:102297-140551 GCA_009831015.1 Picea engelmannii | reverse complement strand
TTTCCTCCAATTGTTGAGGTGTCAACCTTGTAGGTTGAGGTGTTTTAGAAGAAGGATCATTGTTCTCTCTATAGATGTTAGGATTGGTCCTTCTAGTAGCCATAGCCATATTTTTACTTTCAACATTTCTTGCCACTTTAAATTCATTCTCCAATGATTTGGGTTCCCAAAGGCTAACCTCATGTTGAATGTTATCCTTTAAAGTTCCTATGAATACATCAATCAAGTGCTCATTTGGAATATCGGTTACCTTTATATTCAATCTTTGGAAGTTCTCAATGTGCTTGGTAAATGAACCCTTTTGCTTGAGATTTATCAATTGGCTAAAGAAGGTATTGCTCCTTGTATCCTCATAGCGTGCTATCATTTCTTCCGTGAAAATTGTCCAAGTGATGAGTGATTTGCGAGAACAAATCCATCGATACCATACAAATTGATTAGGTTCTAAATATAAAGAAACAATTCATACCTTTTGTGTATGTAGCACATTATGGAGATCAAAGAATTGCTCCATCTGAAGTATCCATGTGATTGGGTCCTTGCCATCGAACTTCCTCATATCAATCTTAGGAGCGTGGTTGGTATTCAAGCCAAAGTTGGAGTTTCTCCATTCTTGATTCACCTTCCTTGTGTCCTCGTCATGAATTTCATGGGATGCATTTTCACTTTCAGGTGTCTTCTATGTTACGAAATTTTTCAATACTTCTATGATCTCCCCTTTTAAACCATCCATCTTAGTATCCAACTTAGCTTCCATTGAATCCATCTTCTTATGTAGTTCATTTATGTCCCTACGCATTTCTTCACCTTCATCAAGAGTCCAAGTAGGATTTTCTGGAGGCTTATTTGGTGTAGAAGGTCCCTTTTTTGGTGGCATGTTGGCCAAGTATCACTTTTGAACCTTGATTTTGAGGTGGTTCTGTTAGACAATATTTCTTCTGTTGTATCTCCCAAGTTTCAGCCCTTCTGGGTATGAAAATTTCTTTTATGTAGTTCTTTGATATTTCTTCTCTACAATGCCATAGGTTTGATCAAAATTGGATGTGCCAAGTGGAATTTACGGTAACTTCCCCACAACTTGTTGATTTTTGGCCTTTCCAGGAGATCTCACTTTTATAGCGTGCCCCTCACAAAATAATTGATATTAAATTATGAAACTGGCACCAGAAATACTATAGATTGTCCACGATCCAATGAACCCAGTCCCACTCAATTTGGATACTCTAGGAAGAAGTTATGATTGTTTTACCTAGAACAGCTTCTTGAGACTAGTCAATAGGACTAGTCAGATACCCTATCTTACATAGGGTGTATCTACAAATTTAAGATGAGACAGAAGATGAAATTTTACCACAGATACCTTACTTATTTCTATAAATGGCCTCCATATTTTAGGGTCTGAAACATTACAGAAAATGTTTTATAGAGAAAATTCTTCAATGACTCAGTTCAGGATGATTCTGAAACCCTATCTTGTACAAGTTGTATCTATGAAAGAATAAGGCCTCAGGAGTTGAATTTTTAACCCAAGGTACCTTGATCCGTATACTAAATACCCTCCAAGTCTTTCCTTCTGAAACATTGTATAAAAAAATTTATAGCAAAAATTCCAAGGTGTCTCAGATGTAGCAGTGAAACCCCAAGACCTTGAGATCTGATACCATATGTTAATAACCAAATATCAATATAGCATAGATAAACCTTAGAAAAAGTACTCAATGCCTTGAAAAGGAGATAATTTAAGATAATAAGGCTCTTCAATGGGGCAACCTCCTTTTACCCCACTTAAATGTTCAAGTACAAGATGATTCCAAATGAAAATGTCTCCTTGGTATATATAAGAGACTAGGAGGTATAATTACAACTAATGGCCTAAAGATGACATAAATAAAATAACATTACTAATATAATATGACCCAATTAAGGGGTAATGATCCAATATTAGGGCTTAACAGAGAGGCCTGATGCCCTCATACCACTACTCAAGGACTAAAACTCGGAACTCTCTCAAAAAAGAACGAGCATAGAATGGTCTCGAACCTGAAGTTCCTCTGTGTCTGCAAGTGACAATCTATCAATTTCCTCTTCATACACTCAATCAATGTAGTACTCCAATAAAAAAAAAATTGCATTTAAGCACTGGACTGCACAGTTCATCTGTGCACGGGATGCCTGATGTAGAGCTGCAAAACCAGTGATTTTCCCAATAAGCAACACTATCGCCTGTAGCGATAAGTCAGTGATCTTTCTTATAGGCACCTGTGAGCTCGAGCAGTCTGTATCAGTTGCAAAGTATAGACCTATCAATTCCGCTATGTTATGCGGCCCCGAAGGAAAAGTCCAGAAATTGACTGGTTCCCCTCTCCTGGAGAGGCCAGTCAAAAAGTAAATGTCCTCGGTTGTGGGCACCAGTGACTGCCCCTCTAACTTGAATGTCTCTACATCTGGATGCCAGTATTCAACCAAGGCATTCAGTAGCCTAGGTTGTGCCCACATAAAAGGACATAGGAAAAACTTGAGTAACCCACATTGCATCAAAGTAGCCACAACATTGGGGTCTTCCCCGACCAACTCACTAACCTCTTCATGCTCTCTTTCTCTCCAGTGGACATACATCCTGTAAAACACCAATGTTCAGGAGGGTTAACCCTTGCTTTTTAAACCTTTTTCATTCAATAAGGGGGTCCACATGGGATGTAATAGTGACAGTCGCGTGTACACGCGTGTAGGTTTTACTCTGCCCGAATGTACATGCGACCTTTCCTGAGACAGCCCGCGTGGACCTAGGGCTGACCTTTTAAAGGTCGACGCCCCCCTAAAAAATGAAACCCAATGCAAAAATAAAGACTTAAAATGCAAGTTAAGAGAGTTTGTACTTACTTGGTCCAGACAGAAGTTCGTTTAGTCCACTGTAGCTCCCGGAATCACCACTTTTATCAAAGGGGGTATTTTGTCTCCATAGTCAATTTCCAAATCAGCAATGGTGATAATGAGCTGCTAGCTTCTATTTATAGACTTTTTGGCCTCTTTTTGTCACTTTTTTGGCCTCCCTTATCATTTTCTTTATATCAAAAACCATTTAGAGTGTTTCAGGAGTTGCATAGGAGGGATATGATCGGGTATTGGGACAATTTTTTGGAGTTTTGGGTAATTTTCGACAGTCCGTGAATTTTTTTTCCGAGGATCAACTTGAGCATATAGGTTAGGTTTCTACCCTGAATTTTGTATCTCGTTGTATTTTTCCTTTGCCATAGGATCGATCCCATCAGGTTGTGACACAGAACCATCATAATTGCTTTAGAAGTGTCACAACTTGGTGGCAGATCTTACCAGAACATGGATGCCCTAGGTAGATCCTAGTTGCATTATGGTATCTATGTTGTCTTTAATCACTGTAGGCTCGGGAGTCCTTGTAGTTTTTCCTGATTATGAGTTCGAGCCTCATTTGCATGATTCCTTTTCACTCTTGACCTCACCCTCAAGACTCCCAAAAGATATAACGGGTCTTATTTTAAGCCCTTTTCAGACCCTATAAACATGAAAATATTGTTGAGCGATCTTGTGGCCTTTCATGCTCATTAAATTGAAATTTTAAGTCACGTCTGTCCGGCGGTAGTTTACCCCTTTTTCATTCCAGACGATCAACTATACGAACAAAGGTATACTCTATGGAACCTCGGTTATTTAGAAGAGTACTCTCAGGTATAATTTTACCCCTTTTTCAGTCCAGACGGTCAACTATACGAAAAAAGGTATACTCTATGGAACCTCAGTTCTTTAGAAGAGTACTCTTAGGTATAATTTTACCCCCATGGAGTCCATAGTTAATCTCTTTTTAGATTCCCTAAAATTGAAAAGATCGTCGAGTGACCTTATTCTTTCAGACTCATTAAATTGGTCCAGAAGAACATTCCTGACGGAGTCCATAGTTAAGATTTTTTCAAACTCCTTAAAAATGAAAAAATGGCCGAGTGATCTTGTCCTTATCACACTCATTAAAATGGTTTTGAATAGACGTCTTGTCGGTGCTAGTTTACCCCTTTTTCGAACAGACTAGACTATCTTCGAAAAAGGTACCCCAATGGAGTCTCCTTTTATGTTTTTTCAGACTCTCTAAATATGAAAAACCATTGATCTTACCTTCTTTGGGCTCGTTAAACTTACATCGAAGGACGTTACCATTATGTGTTTTGTTAACCGCGTTTGCATACCTTATATGCCAGCCTTGTAGCAGTTTTCTTCTGCGTCTTAACACCCTTGGCCCCCGAAGGATTTTTCCCAAGTATCATTATTCTGAACATCAATATTTTCCTTACACCTTGAACTTGTATGTTTGTAACACTTGTTCCTCCATTGTAACGTAACATTCCTTTATTCTTTTTTCCAAAATTATTGAAAAAGACAAAAAAAATCAAATATACTCCAAAAAGAGGAAGGGAAAAGTATTTTCTTTATTGGAATCATAATGAGTCGCCCTTGGATAAGGCACATTTGTCTGTTTGTTCATCAAAATTTGGGATGTAGTATGACCTTATGAAGTTGTTCTTGCTACATAGAGTTGTGTCCTCCTCCGTTTGGTTATTCTTCCAAACATATGGAGAGTTTTTGTTACCTCCTACTTCATAAAATTATGATTAATGCCATACTACCTAAGTCTCATCATTTGTCATGTTGTTGTCCAAGGGAAGTTTCTACCAAGCCTATGTCAACCCCTCTGCAATTTGTCTCTTGCCCTCATACCTGGCCATCTCGAATGTCCAATTAAGTCCTTGTTCGAAATCAATGAAGCCTTCACTCTAATCATTAAGATTATCTAGTCCATGACTGACAAGTTGTCGAAGACCTCTGGGTAGTGAAGTCGTACACTCATATTACACTCGTACCTATAGTTTTGAATATTTTGAAGTTGTTGCTCGAGCTCTGAAGATCTCATCTCCAGCCATCAGGCCGTATCAGCTTCGAGAAGATGGATACTCTATATGTGTATCTTTTTTATTTCGAGATGTAGCTCCACTGTGTACTGTTCATGGCTACACTTTATATAGTCATTTGACATTGATCTACATTGTATTTGATTGGTAGCCATGATTCTATTTTATCCCAAGCATGGGTATGCCCGCCTCGGTGAGACATTTGTTATTTTGCAGACAGTGCCTCCCGGTTCCTGGTCCCTGGGCTCACTTGTTTGGCACATCAGTAAATATTGGTAATGTATTTCGACCATTAGATGCTCTTCTGACCTCACACATTAAGGGGCATCTTTTATAACCCTAATTTGCACCATACATGCTTACCTGGCATCAGGCCATCTCATATCCCTTCTTTGCCAAAACACTACTGAACAACTCTTTAAAAACCTCTTTTATAAGGGCCCACGCACCCTACTCCATTACTGCATGCATGTACATGTTGGCTGACCTAAATTATCCCGTATGGACCAACAAAAGAACGAAAAAAGGAAAGTTGTCGACGGAACACACAGCTTTGGGTGAGTTAACTGAAACTCCCGACCATGCATGACCGAGGGTTCGTCCAAATACCTAGCTTCCTCTAGCCTATAAAAGAAGGGTTAGGGGTCCCATTTGGAGGAGGAGAATAAGAGTAAAGAAACTCTGCCCAATTTCATATTCCCATTGTCCCAACCCTTTAGCCATCCTTGTGCAAAGAGAGATACAAAGAAAGAAGTTGGAGGGCATTTGAAGAGGAGCCCAAGATCAGAATTCGCGGAGCAGTGGTCGGTCTCAACATTGTAAGTTGATTCATTAAAGTTAATAATAAAGAAATGCTTTTCCTATCCCACTATATGAGTTCTTCATAGTTCAGTAAATATATGTTTGAATCTCTAACCCATTAGTCTATAGGTAAAATGCATCTGTAGTTTGTTGCTTGTGTTGTATGCATGTCAGACTTGGGAGGAGAGTTGCTAACAAGTGATCAAGCGTGAAGAAGGATCGACATCGACCATCCAGAACGAGGTATGTTGGTCTAACCATGTATTTTCTGAAAAAGAAATGGGGATTAGGTCTGGGGATGAAGGTAGAAAGTAGGTTTCTTTTGGTCATATCTCCATGCATAATATAACCCTATTTGCTAGTCCATAGGGGGATTTCCCACCACAAAAACTGTGTCACCAAGGGAGATATCAACATGGTCATCAACAAAAGGCCTAACGAATGGAGGATTCCAACCATACCCAGAGAAGTACTGGGACAAACAACAGAAGGAGGGGTTGCGTAGGCGGAAACACAACCTCCACAAATCCCAGTACCCAAGAAACAAAGAATGGTCCAAACCACGTCGACTCAGGTAGACGACAGCTCAAAGTAGCCAGGGACCTAGAAGGCGAGGACAAAAGCCACCCAACCAATCAAGGGATAGAGGAAACCGGCTGAGGGATCATAGGAAACCGCATCAAACCCCATCACACAGAAACCAGGGGGAACTAAGAGACCAGCGGTACAAGACGCAAATGCGTGCAAGAAAATTAAGGCACAACGACTGCCACCAGAATACACAATCACAAAGGATGATGGAGAGATGATTTCCAAGATGGTCCAAGACTGCCTCACAGAAGATTTCAATCATGTCACGCACCACAACGATAAACTGTAGAAGGAACTGAAAAAAATGGTACAACTCCTTAAGAAATTTGGGGAAGCCCAGATCATGAGTAGCAGTAGAGGCATAGATCCATCAACCACACAGACCAAATAAAGGGTGGAGGTAGAAGAACATGACCCAATTCTTCTGATACCACACACACATTCCATGGTCTATATAAATCCTAGCATGCTACGAATGGATGAAATTGTGGGACAAGCACCACTGAAGGATTTGGATCATATCCAATTGGTCTTGACACAGATTCCATCAAGAGAATTATACAAACTATTGGTTAGCATTGACCACGAGCTATAGTCGCGAGCACATAAAAGTTTAGTCAAGCTACATCAAGCAACAAAGAAGTAGGAAGTGCTGGAAACAGTTTGTGCACAGGCCAAATATGAAACAAAGGAGGAGAAAGAACGCAAAAATATAGATACAAAAATATCATATAGGGTTGGTTGCTAGTAGTTGTTAGTAATTCTTTTAATGCTTTGAGCTGTATGAACCAATTTTGTAAGTTGTTGAGAAAAGGAGATACGAGGGAAGGTAGATGTGAGGATTAGACCACAGACTGTGGATCCTGGTGCAATCTAGTTCGACTCACATAGATCTTATCCAGTTTTGTGGAGAATTGTAAGCGCGTGGCTCTAGGAATGCAGAACTGCCATAATAAAAGAGCCAAGAGCCAAATCTTTGTGGACGTATCCCAGGAGGGGTTGAACCACAGTAATACTCATTTAATATGTTGAATGCATGCATGTCTCTTATTTCTTTCAACAATTAATTGTTAAGATTGATGAATGAGTTAATACATTGTTATGAATCAGTTTATACTTTGCTTAAATTAAACTATGAAATATGCGTATGTGACTTCAAGGGATAAGTAGTTTACCTTATAGCTCATGGTACCTGGATTTAATCAAGAAACCCCTATCCCCTACTCTGTCCTAGGCTATAAACACCTGAGTCTTACAACCACCCATTTAAAGCTAGCTCGGGTGAGACTGCATAGTTCCTTTCGAGTGTTGTGTTTCCTTTTGGATTACCAGAAGGGCCAATAGTTTTAGAGGCTTTGTTGGAACCCCGAATGACATGAACCCTGGGTCAATAAATCAAACGACCCAAGAAGGGAAACGATAACCAACAGTTGTAAATATAGGAAATCTCAATGCCAACACCTGAAGAGAGTCAAAGGATGGTTGCTAGGTTAAGGGATGCATGGGAGGCACTAGTCGATACTGATGGAAATTTTATTTCCCTTGCAATCAATGCAGGGGCTTGAAAATAAGAAAAATTTTAAGGAAAATAGTTGAAATACATTGTTTTATGTATGGGCATTGTGAAGGGGGGCATACATTTCATTTTATTGTAAGTTATTCATTATATATGTCTTTGTATTGATTCTATTTATACCTTTTTATTTTGTTTTATTTTTTTATATATACACTAATGTTATTGATTGTTTGTAATTGTAAAAATAAATCCTCTTAGGTGTTTGTCACCGGATAAATATATGCCAAGTAGTAGTAGAAATATTATTGTAGAATATGTGGAAGACTATAACACACCCGAACCCTAAGTGCTCTTTTAAGGGGTGGGGTATCATAATTTCACTTTCCTTAACTCTCTCTAGTCTCGCCTTTCTTCATATTGCAGGTTCTTCCAAACCCGTGGGCTGTTTCCTAGCCCCCTTGAAGGATTTGAGCAATAGGCACTAACTCTTTAGGCTATCCCTTTCCTTCATATGAACTCAGGCTGTGACCCGACGCCTACCCAAAGGGTGCTTCAGAACTTCGGCTTTGGGAATTTTCACCTCACCACTCGCCAATTCATCCAAACTTTCAACTGGCGAAGTTTTGAAATGATGGGAGATGAATCACAGTCCCTTCTCCCTTTCCAAATCAATGGCCCACCAAAACTTTAGGCTCAAATTCTTTAGCGAGTTCCAAAAAAATGGGCGCTATCCTCTATTGATAGGGTCTTCTCACATGTGACCTCGGGTTGTGACCTGGGGCTTAACTCCTGAGCACTCCATAACTTCGCCTTCAGAGGTTTTGGTCACTCCAACTCGTAACTATCCCAAAGGGAAAACCTCGAAATCATAGATCAGATAGTCGATAAGGATCCCGAAGGATCCAGAGATCCACAGTCCAGATCACTTCATGAATTCATCCTTCAGAGGTTTTGGTCACTCCAACATGCAATTCTCCCGAATGCGTGAACTCCAAACTAGCAGATTGGATGACTGAGACTTATCTCAAATCAAAGGTCTACGTCTTCCCCAGGCTCTGGGCTTCAGAGAATCTGTCTTCTTTACAATGATTACCAACATTCATCGAACTCACGAACACTGAAGGAGTCGAGGCATTAGCGTTTGCGCTCCTTCTTCAAATCTAACGGTCATGACAGACCTCATATCCTCCCGAATGGATCTCATCCATTCATCTTCCAAACGAAAGGATATTCCCTTTTGATACTTGAATCTCACTATCCTTCCTGAGCTTCGTCAGTTATGAAGGACTTAAGAGATTTGCGCTCTTTCTCCTGAACTTAACACTTAGAAGGGTCTTTTGCACACCCCTTGCACTCCTTTATCAAGTCTAGAAATTAAGATATTCTTGACCTCTGCCCGCCTAATAGAGACTTTGTGCATATTTTCACTACCTCTCCTGATATTAATAGACTCCATCCTCCTTGAGACTTAGGGAAACTAGGAGTGTCAACGTGCACCCATGAAAACTGTGGCCAAGGTTGACGAACTCACAATTCGTGGCTCTAGCTTAAACCACCACAGGGCTCAAGCATTTATGAGTACAAGTCATGTCTGAACCATATAATTTATTACTTGCCTAATTACATAATCAAGCAGAAATAAAAGGGATATAGTATAACCATTAAGAAATCTTTCACATCCCTGAAAACATTCACAGTATATCCAATTTCATTACATAGTTACAGCTCAATTACACAAGGTAGGAGAATACTTATCTATTACAAGTTGCATCCAACTAATTAACTGTGGGTGTGTGAAGCCACCCAACCATAGGCTCAGAGGAATTCATTCTTAGCACTCTGGACACCCCCATTCCAAGTCGTTATATCACTAGGGAACTATGCCACCTCTTAGAGACCTTCTCTCTATCATAGTATCCCTGCAAGGTTTATCATATGCTTCCTCAACATCAAGCTCATGTTTGGATCCTTCAGGTCATGTTCTCTGTGCTTCCTTTTGGTTTGTGCATCTCCTTCTGAGCTTGCGCTCTCATCTGGTGTCTCTCCTCTTGTTTTCCCTCTTCCTTACCATTCATGTGTGTGTATCTTACCTTCTTTAGGAAGGTTTCCAACCTATCATGTTCCTTCTATCAGAAGGAAGCTCGGGTATGCAGGTCTTTGTGGTACTTTAGGCTGACAACCCATGTTTCCATTCATGGGGGTGGTTTATTTTCAGCCATGAGTTCTTTCCTTCATTAACTAATTCTTTCCTCTATAGATATCATGGCGTGTACTTCAAGGCTTCACCCCCCCAACAATTAGTTATGGTAAATTTAACACTAATACATTTACATTGTCCACATGCCTTAGCATGGAAATCCTATTTTATAATTAATTACAAGCTGGGGGAAACAAGGGTGTTACAATTCCCTCCCCCTTAAAGGAAAACTTTCCTCAGTTTTCTTTCTCATAAAAAACCGTCATGCCTTTCTCATTCAGCCACTTCAGAAGTCTTTACCTTCTTTCTCGGTTAGGTCCTTTTTCAAACCCTTAATCCTCATCACCTTCTTTCAATAATTCTTGGACATCAAGCACATTAATCATAGTCTCATGTGAAAACATTGTATAAAATTTCTAGGAAAATTTCATAATCTTAGAATAATAATTATCTGCACATTTTGTGGACTTTTATCCACATGGTTGTCTTGTTATCCAGGCTCACTATTTTTCCCAGACATACCCATTTTGTGCATGATCCCAATCAATAGTTTACAAGAACTATCAAAGTCTCCTTTTCCTTGAGGTCACTCACCCTCCAGGCCCAGGTTGAGGCATCCCCTTCTCTTCTATACAGTTCCTCGGGTGATCCATCTTGCCTTTCCAAGGATTTCTCGCATAGGAAGAACTACCCATCGTGTCCATGATCCCAATAGTTTACAAGAACTATCAAGGTCCCCTTTTCCTTGCGGTCACTCACCCTCCAAGCCTAGGCTCATGCATCCCCTTCTCTGCTATACAGTTCCTTGGGTGATCCATCTTTCCTTTCCAAGGTTTTCTTGCACAAGAATAATTTCAGAGAATTCAATGATCCTTACAGTCAAGGTGTCCCTCAGGCTTTCTCTATCGAGGCATCCCTCCGGCTTGTATTACCTCAACACAACATATTCTAGGCGATCATGGATTACCATAGGGTTCTCATGGCTCAGTAGTAGCCATTTTTCATGGTTTTACATATTGACAGCCTTCATCTGTCCTTTTTGGATAGATCTTTTCTTCTCACTTGTATCACAAGCATACATAAATTCATGAGACATCATCATAAATTTCAAATTCAAAATTTTCTTGTAAATATGTCACCCATAGATTTCCAAATTCCACATTTTATTTTCATATTTGTTCCACACAGGAACCAAATTCATAATTATGGGACTTTCCTCCCCATAGAAGTTTAGCTTAGCAGGCAATTGGCCTTCCTTATGGACTTACAATGATGCCATATCCAAGACCCCTTTGCTTCCTGCACTTTCAATCTTCATTCAACCAAACAAATTGTTAGTTTCCCCATGCACATATATTTTCATTGCACCTTTATAACATCCTCACAAACAATTCTTAAATTGTGCATGCTAACAGTCAAATCACTTTTATCTATTCGATGATACAAGAAAAAAGAAATTTCATTCCTTACACATGCATCAGTTCGGTATATCAACTTTTCAAAATGAAATTTAGATACCAATTGACTTTAATGAATGTGCCAACATTCATGGCCACATTCATACCCAATGCACCCTTGCATCGATTTCAACTTATCACTTTTTAGTTTAGGTACTCTTGCTGAGGTGTGTTTGAATTCAACCAACTTATTACCATAGGGACTCTTTGTTCATATTTATTATTTTAGCAGAACCATATTTTCTACTAGAAATCGATCACAACCCTAATATCATCATTCATGAAACTCCAGGTTTCATATGAATGCCTTTAAGCATTCTTCCTTTATTAATAACCATGGTGCCAATGCTCATGGCCACCCAAATTTGTTTTCCTTCAACGCTTACATAATGTAAGTAAAATATTGGAAGGTCCTCCTTCCTTAATGGGGAAACTCGTCGTCTTCCCTCTTATGTAAACATGCATTCCATCAATGCATTCCATGCAACGTTCTAACTATGAGCACCTTGACTCCCATAGAACCAGTCCTCATGATAGTTATCTAATCGTAGAGTGATAAACTCTATCTTGCTTGACTGGCTCGAAGGAACTCTGTTTTATCTTCATTCGACCAAGAGTTGTGACCTCAAATTTATTCTTTTTAGGCACTATCCTTTTAGCTCACGTGTCTAGGTGCTATGATCTTGGCATAACCCCTTGTCTGCAATTCGACTGTGAAGATCTGTCTTCCCCCAGATCTAACGGTTGCAAGGGATTGTGGAACCTCAACTAGCTCGCGGTTTAATTATCCTTCTGATCTTCGCAATGATTGTGGTTTGTCCGATCTATGATCGGACCCCAAACTCAAAACAAAACGGTATTGAGTTTAATTTATGGGTATAGGTCCTGACATTAACCCATGTGCATATACCTTCCCTGTAATGAATACGAGTCATCGATCTTATCCCTAGATCTATTCTAAACCACACGATTCCAAATACAAAAACCCCGACATAGAAGTATTTGACCGAGAATTTAGACTGAGAGAAGAGCCTCAATTTTCAAATTCAACCAAAGAACCCAATCATGGTATGAGTTTATGTGGTATTAATGCATGGGTTCCTTGCAGGCCCACCCACTAATCATTCACAGATCAATGGTTCACAGTGTTTGCAAAATCCCTAATGTGTTCTCTCTTTATCAAAGAGTTCAATCTACTCAATTCGAAAGGTTCTCACCCAACTCTTTTAATCATTGCCATTGATCATCCACCTTGACGATTTTAATGATGTTGGTTGATTACGGGTCGTGAAATAGCGCGCACGTTAATTCTGCCTTCACGCTCCGCAATCAATACAAGCCTTATGATCTACGATCGATCCTGAAACTCAAAACAAAGCTATATTGAATTTAAATTATGGGATCAGGTTCCGTCGTTAACCTATGTTCACATTCGATCTCCGCAATGAATATGGGTCGTCATTCTTATCGAACGACTGGCATTTGATCTGTTATCTCCAGTGGATATTGAAATTGATCTGACGAATGAGATCGATTTCCTTCCGATTAATGACTCATGTTCACTTCCACTATCAGGTTCTTAATTAACCTGATTTGATTAGGGTTTTCTCTCGTGATCCTCATGATCCCGATCTGTAGTTGATCGAAGGAATTTCTACGATCTCCTAGTAAAAAAAATTTACCTTTTGATTCAACAGAGATCATTTGGTTCAGATTCTCCTGCATCATACAATCAGTCTCCACTGTCGTAGGTTCACACCTCCATAATTCAGGTTCTCCTTCCTGAATCATACCCTACTTGGGTATCCATGGCATACAACTACCCTTTCAAAATTTCATTCATAACATGAGACAATAAAAATATTTCATAAGGGATTCTCACCCAATATTTTCATACATGTTCTTGGATACTAGCATCCTCTTTATGATTTTTACCTCATCAACAGTTCTTTAGGAGGATTCTTATAGTCCAGTCAACAATCTTTCGACCGCAGCCTTCCCATGGTCATCCTCTTCTCAAGTTTTCCCATCATTGATAACTATCTTCTTTAATAGTTCCAATTCATTTTTATACACAACATGCATCATTGGTTGGAATATTAATTAAAATGCATGTATCATCCATTCAAATCCATAAAACATCTTCAAAATGTCCTAGCATATCTTTATTCTCTTCATCACATTATCCTCAAAAGGTTTTCATGAATGCAATACAGACAGTTCTTGATGCAGAGCCTCTACCTCAGCAGGGTCTGCTAACCTCCCGGTCTATGGATATTCAACTCCTCTGAGCCGAAATGGCTCCTTGGTCCACACTGGAACCTTCACAAAAAAAAATCAATAGGTCCTTTTCAAAGGACCCAGAGGAAAAAATTTTCACTTTCTGAAGCTAAGAATCAAGATTGTTTTGCATGAAAATCACATCTTGAAGATACAGTAGATTGGTCAAACCAGAAAAGGCTAATGTTCAAAATCTCGGACAATGAAAACGACACAGAAGTAGGACATATGCATAGTGGAAAAGTATTCAAAGGGGTTCACCTTGAGAACTTGTTTAAGAAAAACTATAGAGAAGAGGGTTTCTACAACAGAGAAGAGGTAGATATAACCGACGAAGAGCATCTAAAGCCCACCAAAATAGAAGAAGGGGAAGCTGAAGAACTGCACCAAAGTGAGCCAGAAAACTCAAGAACTGTGCGGACTATTGAAGTAAGTAACGTTAATCCTCCTGTTGTCCCAATAGTACTTAGTAGTCAAAATAGTCAGAACCACCAAAATATTCAGAGTGCTGTTACTAGTAGCTCAACATCTACTCAGCTAAGAATCCTAGATAGCTCTATGGCAGATGAAATGAGACTCCCTATATTTAGAGGGGATGGATCTGAAGATCTAGATCAACATTGGTTTCTATGTGAAGTCGTATGGAACATTAAAAGTATTACTAATGAGGCCATCAAGAGGACCCAGTTCAACACTACGCTAAGGGACCGTGCACTGAGCTGGTACATGAAACTTGTCCAAGGACCGGCACAACCTAAGCCCCTGAATGAGATCAAGAATGCGTTGATTGGAAAGTTTAAGAAACCTAAGTCAAAGTCACAATGTATTATAGAACTAAAATATATTAAACAAAGGGTAGCAGAACTTGTTTGGGAGTTTGACCAGAGATTCAAGACCTTGACAGGTCGTTTAACTTTTCAGATCCCCGATGAACAGAACAAAGAATGGTTCATCGTTGCGTTGTTGCCACACATAAGAGTCCCTCTGATGCAATAGAATATTGAATCACGGGAAGAATCTTTGGAGATTTCCATGAAGCTTGAATCAACACCAATGGGAGAATCTAGCTCAGGCATTAGCCAGATCATGAGCCAGCTACCTAGTTTGTCTTTACAGGTTGAGGATATGAAGAAGGATAAGGAAAAAGACAAAAGGGAAGATATCTGGTGTGTAATATGTAGATCTGAAGGCCATGATAAGGAACATTGTCCCTTATTTCATGAGTAATTGGCCTCAGGGGCGCCAAGCCCCTTGAAACAAGTTAGCCTACCTTGGTGTGATGTATGCAGAAATAAGCATCGCCCAGGTGAGTGCTACTACATGCATAAATATGTTCAGACACCCACAAACTTATATTGTACATTTTGTAAATCAGTGGGGCATGATTATCGATATTGTATAGCTTATGATATCATGCATGAAATGTCGAGAGACATATACAAAATTCAAGGCAAAGTACAACAAGAAGGAAACACTCTACAGTACAACTCTCTGGGGAGGGGAAACTTCAACTCTCATGGTGGATACAAAGGATGAGGACAAGGAGGAGGTATGGGCCGAGGCCGAGGACAAATAATCTGTTATAACTGCACATAGCCAGGACATTTGGCAAGGGATTTTCAGAATCCTTGTACAACCTATAGTTACTATACCTCCTTCGAGCATGTCATAGAGGAATGCCCTGTGCTGATGGCTAAACTTCAGGAAAGATGAGGACCTCAGCAGAACCCACAAGTACAACTAATATATGTTGAAACTCATGGAGTAGACCCTAGAGTCGTTGTTATCACTTGAGGAGGTGCTGCTACAAGAGAAGACAAAACATCCCAAGGAAAGATTGAAAACAACCATGGAGTCAGGAAAGCTACATAAAAGACCCCGATGTTCGATGCTCAGAAAGAAAGATAGATATTCGAGGAGGCAAGAAAAAAGTTCAGAAGAGGTCAAGGATCTTCATCAAAGAGACAACCAGAGATCAAAGAATATGGCATGCCTCAGGCATTTGATCCATCTACATCGCCAACAGAAGGGAAAGAGGTAAGCAAACTGATGGAATTTTTGTACACTTGTGTTAAGTTAATTCAAGATAAAGGCGTTGTACAAGAATTACAAGATTTAATCAAGCAATATGAGCTAGGAAAGATAGACCCCTTACTAAATAGGGAAGTGCACCAAATTGGAAAAAGGAGAAGGAAAAATAAAGAAATAAACTTGAATGCTCATATAGGAGAGTATGAGATAGAATATGTGGTCCTTGACTTAGGGTCGGAGGTCAATGTCATGACGAAATAGACTTGGGAACTAATGGGAAAACCCAAGATAATATATTCCCCTATCAGGCTTCGCATGGCTAATCAACAAGATGTCAGGCCAATTGGATGATTAGAGCATGTCCTAGTGGACATCGATGGAGTAAGAACCTTTGCAGATTTTGAGGTAATTGAAATTGTTGATGATAGTTGCCCTTACCCCGCATTGTTATGAATTGATTGGGCCTTTGAAAATTCTACTATTGTTGATCTAAAGAAAAGACACATGACATTTGAGAAATATGGCCTTAGGGTCATTGCACCTTTAGATCTAGATGAGGGTCCACAATATACAGAGCCCATCAGAGAAGAAGACCAGGCATTTGAACTAGAAAACATCTACAAATTAACAAGGAGATAGCATGATTATATCAACCCTACAGCTGATGATAATCTAAGCTGGCTAAGTGACAACACATGTTCATTAGACTCAGAAGAAGCACTGGAGAACTGGCAGAACAAGATGTATGAAGTATCTACAAGAATATGTGCTAGGATAACCAGAGAAGTTCACTAGATTGGCACAACAGTGAGTAATCTACCCATATTTGATGGGTTGAACCCTTTAGAGAACTTCTTATCATAATTTGAGACAAGTTTAGCAACACAACAAAGGTTGTTGACAATGGATGAGGCCATGAAGGCCACACCAGCAAGATGGTGGGGAACGCACAAGGGAAACATCATGGACTGGACACAATGTCGCACTTTGATGACAACGCGGTTTTGAACACAAGTAGGAAGCTGCGAAGTAAGATACATAGGTCGAAGCTACCCAAAGGACCACATACATAGCTGTAAAGAGGCCTAGAGTGACATTCCTTGAGAACAATGGGTACACAGATTCATTAATATGCTGGATACCGCCTCGATCAACTAGTACCTTCAAGCAGAACTGTGCCCCGACATTTCAGAATGGGAAGGTATGATCCAAAATTTTATAACCACCTTTTTGTTTGAAATTGAATTTACTTTAGTAGATCAATCACTACATATGGTGAGATAGAAAGTATTTAAGGAGGCATTTGGCCTCCTTTTAGAGCAAGAAGAGGATGAATGGACTATGCCCCTCTAGAAACTACAGATCTGCTACAACATAAATGTCGACGAAGATGATGACCTAAGGAAGGTGAATATCACAGAAACAGAAGGCCAAAGAGATGTGGAAGGACCAGGAGTTGAGCTGCCATTTATTGGACAATCGATAAAGATAAAGAAATTCAATATTGGGATAGAGGGGACACCAAAGCTTGCCAATGTCGGATATTACTGGGATGTTGTTACCATTGACAAAATCGCAGACTTATTGCACGAGTATCAGGACTTGTTCCCGACCAAGTTCACTGATATGAAGGGTATCAAAGGACCTATGGGAGAGATTAGAATACCTTTGAAACTAAATGCAAATCCATTCAAGCAAAGACCCTACAGACTAAACCCAAAATACAAGGAAAAAGTAAAGATTGAGCTCGACAGAATGATGGAAGCAGGGATTATTGAACCTGTCGAGGAGTCAGAGTGGATTATCCCCATGGTAGTGCAAGATAAGAAGACATGTGAGATCAGAATTTGCATAGATCTCAGGAAGATGAATTTTTCTTGTCTACATGATCCTTTCCCTACACCATTCACAGACGAAGTGTTGGATAATGTGGGAGGCCAAGAAGTATACTCTTTTACAGATGGATTTTCAGGATACCATCAAATCCACATCACAAAGGAGGACCTCCATAAGACTATGTTTGCTACAGAGTGGGGATCCTACCAATATACAGTAATTACATTTGGATTAAATAATTCCCCATCCATCTTTCCAGGGTGGTGGTTGAAGCATTCAAAGAATTTTTTCATAAGTTTTTAGAAGCATACTTTGATGATTGGACTGTTTTTAGTTTGTTGAAAAATCATATTGAATGTCTAAGGCTAATGATGGATAAATGCAGGCAATGTCAAATTGATTTGAATTTGAAGAATTGCATCTTCTTTTCACCATTTGGAGTATTATTAAGACATATTGTATGCAAGCAAGGATTGTTGGTGGATCCATCCAAGATTGCAATCATAGTTGATTTTCCACCACCTACTTCAGTCAAACAACTGCGCACTATGCTAGGACATACTGGCTATTACAAGAAATTTATCAAAGGATATGCTTAGATTACTATGCCAATGGAGAAGTTATTAAATAAATATTGTCAGTTCTGTTGAATAGAAGAATGCCAACAGAGCTTCGACACACTAAAACAAAATATGGTAACTGCGCCTATTCTAGTCTTTGCAGACTGGAGCAAGGAATTTCATGTGCATATTGATGTGTCTTCCATTGCATTATGAGAAGTACTGGCACAACCTGGAGAAGGGGACATTGATCATCCATTAGCATTTTCCAGCAAGAAGTTGTCCACAACTAAAGTTAATTACACCACTACAGAGCGAGAGGGACTAGCCATGGTGTATGCGTTGCAAAAATTCTGCCACTACTTGTTGGGAGGACACTTTAAAATGTTTACTTATCACTCTGCACCGAAGTACCTAGTCAACAAGCCAGTGTTGGGGGGCCGAATATACAAATGGATTCTGTTGTTTCAAGAGTATGATTTTGAGATCATAGTTAAGCCAGGAAAAATGAACAAAGGCCTAGACCACTTGTCGAGGTTGGAACATGGAAAAGAACCTACCAGTTTGGAGCATACGTTATCAGATGCATAATTTCTCACCATTAGAAATATTGATGACCACTTCACATACATATTCCAGTTCCTGTCAACAGGAATGGCTCTGAGTGAGTATACAATCTCCTAGAAGAAACAGCTAGTGGTGCGAACTGCAGATTTTTCACTAATAGTTGGTCAACTATATAAAATAGGACCTGATGAGATACTAAGAAGATGCATTATGGAAACAGAGCACCTGATGATCCTTGAAGAATCTCATGAAGGCATCGTAGGAGGACATTACGCAGGGAAAGAAACTGCGCAGAAGGTTCTGTGAGATGGCCTTTGGTGGCCTACATTACACAGAGATGCTAAAGAGTATACTAGAGCATGTGATGTATGCCAACGAGTTGGAAAACCATCCCAAAGATATGAGATGTCATTAGCACCATAGATGACCCTGCAGAAATTTGAAAAATGGGCCATTGACTTCATGGGACCTATAAACCTACCAGGGAAGCACACAGGAGCAAGGTATATTATCATTGCGACATAATACCTGACTAGATGGGCCAAAGCAAGAGACACCAAGGATTGTAGTGTAGCTACAGCTGCGCATTTTATATTTGATGACATAATAACTAGGTTTGGATGCCCTAAGGTCCTTATGAGTGATCAAGGTACACACTTCATCAATAGGATAGTTGAAGCTTTGACTGAAGAATTTGTAGTCCACCATCAGAAGAGTACACCTTATCATCCACAAGAAAACTGAACGATCGAAGCATTCAACAAGATCTTGGAGACAACATTGACAAAGATTTGCAGCGTGAACAGGGATGACTGAGACTTAAGAGTACCAACAGTACTCTAGGCTTATAGAACCACTTGCAATAAATTAACAACACAAACCCCTTTCTAGTTGGTTTATGGTCTTGAAGCTGTTGTCCCAATGGAGTACTTGGTACCGAGCTTAAGAATTGTTGCATTTACAGACATGGATGATACTAGCATTGTTCATGAGAGGCTAGCATAGTTAGTCAAACTAGAAGAAGACAGATTCATTGCAGGCTTCCATCAGCAAGTTCAGAAGGAACGAGAAAAGGCCTACCACAACAGGCACATCAAGAAAAATATATTCAGGCAAGGTGATTTAGTACTGGTATACGACAGTAAGTTTGTCAAACACCCTGGGAAGTTCAGAACCATTGGCTTGGACCATATGAGATTGCCTACGTCCCAGAAGGAGGAGATGCGTAGCTGAAGACATTGAATGGAGAATGGAAAGAAGGATTGGTGAATGGTAGTCGGCTGAAGTTGTACTATGACAACCAGCTGCCTCACAGCTCCAAGTAAAAGCATGAGGAAAAGGGTTTAGGTACTAGGTTCAGTTGAAACTGGGTACCAAACACAGAAAAGATAGTCTACACAAGGACAGGAAGGAGGCATAAAGCATAAAGAAGGCTACAATGCTCAGTCCAAAGTCGAATTAAAACAAAAGGAGTAGATCTGAAGTGCCTCGGGATGATTCACAGGTGAGTGTTGGGGGCCTGTTGGCCCTTGGTTATGAAAGGAAACTGAGAACAAGAAAGAAAAGGTAAAAATCAAACTTCGTGGGAGACACAGTGACTATCATTGGGTCGAAGTGAGCAAAAGAGAAGAAAAGATGGAGCGAAGTGAGGAAAAGCAAGCCATTGAATGAAGAGATCGATGATGATAGATCAACAAGGAAGATGGACCTAGGATGACCCAGGAAGTGGATAAAGCCACCATTGGATGCTTTGGAGCACCACGTGAGAAGAAAGGAAAGATGGGTTGGCGAAGCCCTGAAAAAATGGGTCAAGTTGACCTAGGGTTTTAGACACCTAAGGTTTTGGACACTTAGGGTTTGTCCTAAATATGTCGATGAAAAATTGTAATGTATAAATAGAGGTCTTAAGGGCCTAGGTTTGGTCAGTACTAAAGGAGGGTATGCTATTGTTATTGATTTATCTCTATTACTGTGGTGAGATCATAACTGTAAGATTCATCTTAATATATTATAAGAATAGTTCTATGGACGTAGCCCTAGAGAGAGGGTGAACCACGTACATCCTGTGTTGAGTGAGTGATTAATGCTTTGATCTCTGTCATTATTATACTATTATTTTCATTACTGTGTTAGGTCAATAACTATAGATGCACAGAGTAGATCTCGTTGGTAAATGATATATGAATACCATAATAGTTGTTATACAAGATCCCTTTGATATTCCCCTGGTTGTAGACATCTCTGTCCTACAACCCCCCCTTCGTTGCTTTGGGTGAGACTGCATCTGCTTCACAGGTGTTTCTAAAAGGGCCAGTAGCTAGGGCTTGTTGGTGCGCTCTTGGAGTGAACCTTGGGTCTACCCCTGTGCCAACACAATGCTTCTCCCTCTGAGAATTTCCACCTTCCATTCAGGTTCTCAATGACTCCTTGTCAAATGACTCGGTGTTAACCCTCTTGAACTTGATTCCACGAGGTGACTCCAAACCTCGTCTTTCCTCTAAAATTCTCCAAGTATCTATCCTTCCTGATATTTTTCTTCCTTGAAAACTCAAGGATTCTAAGGAATATTGTGTGCAACCTTTGTGGCTTCCATAATAACCTCTGGTTATTTGACAACTTCGACTCTGCGCACTCTTTGCGACAAAATTTCTTTAGCCACTTGTTATAGAAATATTTTCCTCACCATTGCTATCTTGCACAGAGGGCCTTTTTCCATTTCCCTATGCAGACTTATCATCCCTTTTTGACAAATCCAGGGCTAAAAATAAACATTTTTCCACATATACATGCCCTATCCGCTATACAGCAAGCGTATACGTAGGCTTCTCCACTATAACTCTTGTACATCGGGATTTGTGCTAGAAAATACAAAAATGGAGTTGGGTTTCCATGTCATGACAAGAGATCTCTGATCCTTGGCCTTCCATATACTGAAAATGTTCTAACTCGGCCCTTAAGTTTCATTTTGAAGGCTATAAGAGCACAATTTCGAGCTATGGAAAAGAGGAGAAAGCATTCAACTTTGAGAGCAAATTTACTCTGGAGAAATTACTTCATATTGATTTTGCATCCCTTTGTCCCTCAAGTCTGAACACAGTGTTCAACCCCCAAGCTCTTTCCCTATTGTTGAGAGAATCTCATTGTCTCTCTCTTTTGAGATTGCCTTTGGTAGAGGATTGAAGTTCTGGAGACCTAGTTGGAAGGAACTTGGTTCCTTGGTTTCGAACCGTGCAGACACAGAATTCTATAATGTTGACACTTTTGTTGATCAATTATTAATAGAAATACTCCTTTCCCATCCTATTGGTGTCATGCAAATATATGATTATTATCCATGGGCATGTTTTTAATGTTTATTAATGGATTATGCTATCTAGTGTGCTAACCCCTTTACATTATCACTATATACTTTCTTTTCTTTTTTGTTGAGAACTTATTGCAGGTATAAAGCTTTGGGTCGTAGTGCTCAATGGTGGAACATCATCAAACATTGGATCGAGGTAGGCCTATTTCTTATCTTTCACCTTAGTTTATATATCATACAATGGAATTGAGTTGATTTATGCAGTCATGCCTATGTTTTGTGGTTTAACCTTGTCCATAGAGAGTTTTTCCCTCGTAACACCACTAACTTAGGTTGAAAAAGTCTAGTACTTCGACCTAGACTACACACACCTTGCACGGCTTTGTGCTATACTTTCACTCCTACTTGTATAAGCTAACGTTACCTCTCCTGAGCTTGTCTGAGGCAAAAATCAGAAACTTGTCGATGCACTCCTTACAGACCTTCACTACACTCCTTGTAGGAATTCTTAGGAAGAGAAACAATTGAAACTTATACTCTTCTCACAGATTTCATACATTCAACATGAAATAACATATACATGGCATTGAAACAAATGCATAATAGAGACTGAAAAGAGACTTTAAACATACCATTCAATAGATGCATACAGTAACCATAAAACACCATGAAATTGGATCAAATCATTCTTATATTAATCCAAGTGCTTATGTACATGGTTTCTATAGAAACAACTATTTGCTCATACAACTATACAATCTCTATTCTTCTCTACTCTCCTATGTTGTCTTTCTCTACAGCTTCTACTCACAAAAATGAGAAAATTCGATAATACAATACATACGAGGGAGATTTCTTGAGTTTTCCCTCTTACAACTCTAAGTTATCTTATAGAAATTAAAGACTACAACTACTTTACATTTATTACATTAAATTCCTACAACCGACAGATGAGAGCAACGCTCAAGATTTTTATTACAATCCCAAGACATTAAAATAAAATATATATTTTTAGATATTGCATTAATGTGCCATCCTTTTAAATTCAAAATCCTTCAAAATGTGCACTGGTGTATATCCAGTTGTCCTCCACTTGCGCTTGCTGGTGATGCTCCTGCATCATACTCCTCTGGCTGAAAAAATCATGGACTCCTGTCCATGAGCTCCTTGACCGTCTGTCCATGTTTCTAGATATCTGCTTCACTTTCCCAACTTGCATCTTCAATCGGGTGTCCCTTCCATTTTATCAAATATTCAAGATATGTTTTCCTTCAGGTCCTCTTGCTAACTCTTTGATCAATGATCTTTTCAATCTGCGGCTTTTCAGCTACAGGCATCTGTTTGACCCACTGAATTTTCTTATGATTCTCTGCCCCATATTTTTCATCTACTCTGTAAGGATATAGATCTGCTTTGTTGAATATGCATGATATTCCCACATCATCTGGCAATTCTATCTCATAAGCATTGGCCTCAAATTTTCTCAAAATCTTACATGACCCTATCTTTTTAATATTCAGATTATTATATGTTCCCCTTGGGAACCTCTCTTTTCTTAGACATGCTAAGACCAAATCTCCCACTTTGAATTGAAGCTCTCTCCTATTCTAATCTTCTATGTGCTTGTATTCTTGGTTGGAACTCTGCAACCTCTCTTTAATCTTACTGTGGAGCTCCTGCATCTCTGCTGCAAAATCTTCCACTCCAACACTCTTGAACTCATTATGATCTAAGTCTCTCAACTCAGATACTCCTCTCGGCTACATTCCATACATTATCTGAAATGGGATTTTTCCTATACTCCTATTAGGAAAGTCATTATATGAAAATTCATCTTGCAATAGAATTGGATCCCACTGACTGTGATGTTCAATGACTAAAATCCTCAATAAATCTCCTAAACTTTGAATTTACTACTTCAGTCTATCCATCCGTATGAGGGTGATATGTTGAGCTAAAAGATAAATTCATCCCCAACTTCTTCCATAGTGTCCTCCAGAAATGACCAACAAATTGGGTATCTATGTCAGAAACAATACTCTTGGGTGAACCATGAAATCGAACAACTTCTTTGAAAAACAGATTTGCAATGTGTGTTGCATCATTGGTTTTGTGACATGGAATGAAATGTGCCATTTTTTAGAATATTTCAACTACCATGAATATGGAATCACAACCTCTCTGCGTCCTTGGCAGTCCTAACAAAAAATCCATGCTTACTGCATCCCACAGGCTCTCTGGTATTGGCAATGGTTGATACAACCCTATATTCTGTCTTTTCCCCTTTGCATGTTAGAAAATTCTACATCTGTTGACAAAATTCCACACATCTGTCCTCATTCCTGAAAAATAGTACAAACTGTTCAGTTGCGCAAATGTTTTATCATGGATGAAGTGTCCAACCAATCCCCCACTATGCTTTTCCTTCAAAAGGTTTTCTCTCATGGAACTCTTTGGGATACACAACTGATTTCCTTTAAATAACAGTCCATCATGAATCAAGTATTCAACCCATTGGCTTCTATCTCTTAGAACATGATTCTCACATGCTTCATAAGCATCCTTGAAATCTGAATCATCTCTATACATTTCCTTAAGGATATCAAAACCTAAGGTATTCACATGAAGCTCCTACAGAATCAAACATTTCCTACTTAATGCATCAAAAACCTTGTTAGCATTTCCAAAAATATGCTTTATAAAAAAAGTAAATTTTTGCATAAATTCAACCCATTTTGCATGTTTCTAGTTTATTTTTTCCTATTTGGTTATAAACTGTAAGTCCTGGTTTTTTCTATACAAAATGAACTCTTTTGGAACCAGGTAGTCCCTCCATTTCTTCAGCGCTTGTATGACTGCATAAAATTCTTTATCATAACTGGAGTAATTTATTTTGGCATCGTTCAAATTCTCACTGAAGTATGCAACTGGTCTATTGTCTTGACTTAAGACTACTCCAATCGCAAATCCTCTTGTGTCAGACCTCACTTGAAATGTCTTACTGAAATCTAGCAGAACCAGAACTGGTTGTTCAATTATCTTCTCTTTCAACAACTTGAAACTTTTCTCCGCTTCTTTTGTCTAATGAAAAGATTTATGTCTTTTCTTGACTGTGTCCATCATTGGTGCACAAATTCCACTAAAATTGTTGATGAACTTCCTATAAAAATTGGCTAGTCCATGAAAGCTTCTGACTTCCAAGATATTCCTTGGTGACGACCACTCTTTGATTTCTTTTAAATTCTTCAGATCCATCTTCAATTCATTCGAAGAGATCACAAAACCTAAATAAATAAGCTTTTTCTTCATGAAAGACGACTTCTTCATATTTATCGATGACTTCTTTTGCTGCAACCTCCTCATTACTAGAGTTAAATGTCTAAATGTTCCTCCCTAGTTTCACTGAAGATTAGTATATCATCAAGATACAAAATTACAAACTTTCCAATGATATCTTTTAAGACTTCGTTCATCAATCTCATGAAAGTACTTGGTGCATTCGTCAAACCAAACGACATGAAAATCCATTCATACAACCCTTCATTCATCTTGAATGTTGTCTTCCATTCATCACCTTCCCTCATTCTAATATGATGATATCCACTTTTTAAATCAATTTTTGAAAGAAAAAAATTCCCCACTCAAACAATCCATCAAGTCATCCATCCTAAGTAAAGGAAATCTATGCCTATTGGTGATTTTGTTTATAGCCCTCAAGTCTGTACACATTCTCCATCCACCATCCTTCTTCGGACTTAACACTGTTGGCACAACACATGAACTCAAGCTTTCTCTAATCAACCCTTTGTCCATCAAATCATGGACTTTCTTCTTAACTTCTTCATTCTCCTGCGGTGTCAATCTATACATGGCTTTGTTTGGTAAACTCGCTCTTGGTATAAGGTCAATGTGATGGCTTATACTTCTGATGGGAGACAACAAACAAGGTAAGTCATCCACTACTATATCAGTGAAATTCTCCAGCAGTTCCTAAATTTCCTCATGTAGATCATCTATTGAGGTACCGGTCAAGATGACTCTAGGTTTTCTAACCATAGCAAACTACATTTCTTGATTTTTCTTGACTTCATCAAGAATTTCCTTCCCAATCATGAGAAGTATAGTATTTCTTCTTTCTTCTTTCACCTTCTTGTCTTCAATTGGTAGCAACATATGTGTCCTACCATTCTTCTCCAAGGTATAGGTGTTCTTTGTTCCATTATGAATATCGTTTCTTTCATATTGCCACGACCTTCCCAACAAAAGATGATAGACATCCATGGGAATAGCATCACATAAAATCTCATATCTATAACCCCTATCTTAAATTCAACTAAACATTGTTTAGTGACTGTTACCTAATGTCCTTTTTTCAACCACGAGATTTTGTATGGGCTCAGATGTGAAACTGTCTCCAATTCCATCTTCTCCACCATCTCTGTGGATACTAGATTATCTATGCTTCCACTATCAACTATCACTTTTCATACTATATCTTTGGTTTTGCAAGTAGTCCTAAACAAACTGTTCCTCTGGACTGGATCCTCCATCTCTTTCTCTGACTTCAAGAGAATTTTCCTCATCATTAAGGATCTTCCACCTTCTGCATCTTATGCTTCATCATTTCACCTCTGTGCTTCTAAAATGTGAGCTTCTCCTCCTCCATCTCTTTTTCTATCGAGACATTCAAAAGATTTGTGTCTGATCTTTCCATAGACAAAACACTTTATTTCACCTCCTCTGCCTTTGCCTCTTCCTCTTGCTCGAGGAAAAGTATTTCTATCAGCATACTTCCCTCCTTGTGAGTTTCCTCCCCTTTCTGTGTGGTTAGGTGGTTTCTTTTCTTCATCCTTGGGATTTTGTACTCTATCTTGGGAAATTGCTTTGCCTCTGCTCTGACTTCTACCTCTGCCCCTTTGACCTTGCTTTCGGGTCAATTTCACTTCTGCCTTTGAAGCAATATGATAAGCATCTTCTACATTCCTGATTGTCACCATGCTCATATCATCCTGAATCTCATATCTCAGGCCATTCATATATCTGGTGAATTTTTCATCATCACTCTCGCGATGACCAGCTCTGATATTTAATTTGTAAAATTCCTTCGTATATTCCTTCAATGTCATCCCTTTCTATCTCAAATTATGCATTCTTCAAAACAGATTGATTTGATAATATCTGGGTATGAATTTGGATTTCATCTTCGCTACCATTCTATCCCAGCTTTTAATTCTTTGTTTTCCTTTGCAACGCTCGTCATCCTGCAGTTCATCCCACCACAGTGTTGTATCTCCTTTCAGTTTAGTGACAACGTTCTTAACCTTCTTTTCTTCCTCGACATCCTCATATTAGAAGTATTTATCTAGAGATCTAAACTAATCTAGTAGCTCCTCAACATCTAAGTTACCTTGATACATTGGAATGTCAAACTTTTCTCTGGCACCTATTCTTGCAACAACTTTAAATAGACATTCTTTTGCAGCATCTTCGGCTACAACTTCTTCTTTGGCTCTAACTTCCTTCTCACTTTCGGCCTCACTGATATCTCTAGTTTCAGTTTTTTAGCTTTGTGTTGTTTCCATGGCATCCAATCGAGCATGAAGTTCTCTCATTTCCCTTTCCACAGCTGGATTGGGTAAATTTCTTTTTGGATGTCTACTCGACGACATTGTTTCAATCTGTCCACGCATAATTCAAATAACAATTGTCCTCTGTATTCCCTCTAAAGAAAACAAAATTTGTTAGCTCTAATACCACCTGACGTAGAGCCTCTACCTCAGCAGGGTCTACTAACCTCCTGGTCTATGGATATTCAACTCCTCTGAGCCAAAATGGCTCCTTGGTCCACACTGGAACCTTCATGAAAACAAATCCACAGGTCCTTTTCTCTGTTATGCTTATGCGAACATGAACTAGACATGAGCCTCCACTTCATGTGACCACTGGCATGACCACAAATGTAACCCCAAAAGGGCGCGTCGAGTTTCATGATTTTGGGACTTTCGTTGCGATTCACCCCGACTCCTCTGATTGCCAAAACTCTGAAATAAGCTAGAAATCCCTAACTGCTTCACGCGTCAAGATTTCGCGACTCACAACTTCCGAGTTACAACTTCCTCCATGCTTTCGACATCCGACTCCCTGATATTCATGGGTGCCAAATCAACATCTCTCCCTCCTCCAGATCTGATAGCTACTATCTCTCCTGAGCTTGTGAGTGTTGAAAGACTCTCACATTAACCTCCCTACAACTCCACTTGATCTAACAGTCCACGTATTTTGACACTTCTTCCTCTGAGAATTTCCACCGTCTGCTCAGGTTGTCAATGACTCCTCATCAAATGACTTGGCGTCAACCCTCCTGAACTTTATTCCATGAGGTGACTCCAAACCTCATCTTTCCTATGAAATTATCCAAGTCTCTATCCTTTCTGAGCTTAGTCTTCCTTGAAAACTCAAGGATTTTAAGGAATCCTACGTGCAATATTTGCAGCTTCCATAATAACCTCTGGTTATTCAACAACTTTGACTCTGCGCACTCTTTGTGACAAAAGTTCTTCATCCACTCACTAGGGTTGAAAAATTCTAGGACTTTGACCTGGCCCGTGCACACCTTGCACGACTCTATGCTATACTTGCACTCCTACTTGTATAATATAATGTTACCTCTCCTGATCTTGTCTAAGGTAAAACTCAGAAACTTGTCAACGCACTTCTTACAGACCTTCACTACACTCCTTGTAGGAATTCTAAGGAAGAGAAACAATTGAAACTTATACTCTTCTCACGGATTTCATACATTCAACACGAAATCACAAATACATGGCATTGAAACAAATGCATAACAAATATTGAAAATATATTGTAAACATACCATTCAATAGATGCATATAGTAACCATAAAACACCATGAAATTGTATCAAAGCATTCTTATATTAATCCAAGTGCTTATGTACATGGTTTCTATAGCAACAACTATCTTCTCATACAACTCTACAATCTATGTTCTTCTCTTCTCTCCTATGATCTCTTTCTCTACAACTTCTACTCACAAAAATGAGAAAAGCCGATAATACAATACATACGAGGGAGATTTCTTGAGTTTTCCCTCCTACAGCTCTAAGCTATCTTATCGAAACTAAATACTACAACTACTTTACATTTATTACAATAAATTCATACAACCAACAGATGAGAGCAACACACAAGATCTGTATTACAATCCCAAGACATTAAAAGCAAATATATCTTTTCAGATATTGCATTAATGTGCCATCCTTTGAAATTCAAAATCCTTCAAAATGCGCATTGGTGTATATCCAGCTTTCGTCCACTTGCGCTTGTTGGCGATGCTCCTAAATCCATTCTCAATTGTTTCTGTAGTAATACAATCGTCATCACTATGGTTTCAAAACATTTACCTTTATTAGAAAATCAACTTTCTCATTCCAGAGGAAACATAACACATAGCAAGAAAGGAGTTAGGGGCTCTCCCCTTTTTCCCACTCCCTCCACATAGCCTAGGGATTTCAACCCAACTGATTTATTTCTAAGGCCTTACTTCCTTTGCTTGATGTGGCTTCAACCAATTTTATTCGATCAAACATACTCATTTATCCCTTCTCTTTTCCCAGTTGTACTTGTTCTCACAACTACTCATCTAAGACCTACAACTCTGTAAGCAATTCAGAGTTATTAGGGTGGACAAGTGTTCCTCCTTTTTTCTCTTCTTGGCTTTTGTAATTTATTCTAGGTTGGGATCTCCCTTCTCTTTTCCTTAAGAAGCCTTGGTTAGGTCTTACTCTAACCTTTTTGGATACAACAACATGCTTTAATAGCAATATTTTTGTTCATAGTGGGTCATGAACCTATGCATCCTGCACATTATCATTCGATTCTCAGAGTGGTTAACATTCATTTGTTAGTCTTCCGCCTACACATTTTTTTTTTAAAATGTAATCTGAGATTCTTATATAGGTAGTTTTGCAGCCCGTTTCCCAACCTTCATCAATCATTAGGGTTGTGACTTTGTTCTTCTGACAGAGTCCTTACACAGTTTCTTCATAGGGAACTCCTTCAGCACACAACTTCCTCATTGCATATCCATCACTATCTATGATGGCCTCAACCTTGAATTGGCTTTGGCTTGTTACTAAGCATTATTGAAGGAACATATACATGCATTTTTGACATGCATCCAGATTATGTATCCACACATATTCTAGTTTCTGTGAACTTACATCCATGATGTACTTATCTATATTCATAATCATAATCCAGTGTGTAGCTACCATAGGTATATTTCATAGCCTACATACATCTCTACTTTAAAATTATTCAATTCATGATTGTTTACAATCATTCTCATGTGATCCTCAAAGGCATAATAATTTGCCTCTTATCATGACAACAGAGCATCCTTGCTCATTTACTCTTTCATTTATTTGTACTAGATTTTCCTTGGGAGATGGATCACATTCCCCTTAAGCTATCATTCAAAATAGAAATGTCATGACTCTTCATAATGGAGTCAACCATGCATCCATGGTATTCATTCAATCTTGGCAAGTGCTATGCTTGCCTCACATTTCACTCATCAGGGAAACCATATTGGGCCTTTAGTATACTTATACTCTTACATCATACATGTGCATCACTTGCACATTTAATATCATTCGTACCTAACCGGTATTAATATCAGGCTTCATATCAAGAAGCTTCACAATGCATTAAATCCATGCACTCAAGCATACACACACAACTAAGTAGCATCATAATAACTTAGTTTTATCATTGGTGTTCTTTAGTTAGATATTATAGTCTCTTACATGACTAATCTCACAATTATAAATCATATTGATGTTTCCTTCTCTTTATGGAAATAACCAACCAGGGTCACTTTCCCTTTTATACTACAACAGCTGGCAAGAAAACCTTCTTTCCTCAACTTCTATAGGACTTACCCATCTCACCTTTCCTTTGGTCACGAGGAGTTATATACTCCAAATTTAACATAAAGAAATAATTATACTTCCACGGATCCTACATGATCCTATCAGATTCCTTTAAGCCCACAAAGGTATTAACCATTATAAAATTAGCCATCATCAGTGCCTGAGGTTCCAACTGCCCATGCTTACATGCAGTGTTACGAATACCAGGTCATCCATCCTTTGAGCTTCAACTACCCTTGACATAACCCTACCACCTTCAGCTATCCACATTCAAGTCTTATTATTAATGTTAATTAACATATCCCTACTCTGGTAAGAGTAGTTATCACTTTGACAAAGGGTTAAAGAAATTCTTTTGTTGAAATTCAACAAGAATTCCCAAAATCACAGGTTCAATCTGCAGTCCTTCTCATCAAGGAGTAAATGTAGATAACAATACCTCTTTATGCAACTGGTGCATGAGCCCAAGTAGGCCAATTGGTGTAACCATGCTCTGATACCAATTTGTAACACACCTGACCCCTAAGTTCTCTTTTAAGGGGTGGGGTATCATAATTTCTCTTTCCTTAATTCTCTCTAATCTCCCCTTTCTTCATATTGCAGGTTCTTTCAAACCCATGGGCTCTTTCCTAGCCCCCTTGAAGGATTTAAAAAACAAGCACTAGCTCTCTAGGCTAGCCCCTTCCTTCATATGACCTTAGGCCATGACCCGACGCTTACTCAAAGGGTGCTTCAGAACTTCGGTTTCCGACATTTTCACCTCACCACTCGCCAATTCATCCGAACTCCGAACTGGAGAAGTTTTGAAATGACAGGAGAGGAATCAACGGTCCCTTCTCCCTTTCCAGATCAACGACCCACCAAAACTTCAGTCTCAGGCGCTTCGGCGAGTTCCAAAATAATGGGTACTATTCTTTCTTTCTATGCCCTTCTCACATGTGACCTCGAGTTGTGACCTTGGGCTTAACTCCTGAGCTCTCTATAACTTTTCCTTCGGAAGTTTTGGTCACTCCAACTCGCAATTCTCCTGAAGTGTGAACTCCAAACTCATAGATCAGACGATCGAGAAGGATCTAGAAGGATCTAGAGATCCGTGGTCCAGATCACTTTGTGACTTCAGCCTTCGGAGGTTTTGGTCACTCCAACACACAATTCTTCTGAATGCTCAAACTCTGAACTAGAAGATCGAACGACTGAGACTTATCTCAAATCAATGGTCTATGTCTTCCTCGGGCTTTGGGCTTCAAATAATATGTCTCCTTTACGATGATTACCAACATTCTTCGAACTCGTGAAGACTGAAGGAGTCGAGGAATTAATGCCTACGCTCCTTCTTCAAATCTAACGGTCATGACAGACCTTAGATCCTCCCAAATGGATCTCATCCGTTCATCTTCCAAACGAAAGGATATTCCCTTTCGATACTTGAATCTCACTATCCTTCTCGAGCTTCATCAATTATGAAGGACTTAAGAGCTTTGCGCTCTTTCTCATGAACTTAACACTTAGAAGGGTCTTCTGCACACCCCTTGCGCTCCTTCATCAAATCTAGAACTTAAGAGGTTATCGACCTTTGCGCACCTCATAGAGACTCTATGCATATCTGCACTACCTCTCTTGATCTTAATAGACTTCGTCCTCCCCGAGACTCAGGGCAACTAGGAGTGTCGACATACACCTATGAAAACCGTGGCCAAGGTCGATGAACTCATAGCTCGTGGATCTAGCTTAAACCACCACAGGGCTCAACCATTTATGAGTAC
This sequence comes from Picea engelmannii, assembly GCA_009831015.1. Classification (NCBI taxonomy): domain Eukaryota; kingdom Viridiplantae; phylum Streptophyta; class Pinopsida; order Pinales; family Pinaceae; genus Picea; species Picea engelmannii. The sequence continues at coordinate 107,762 of ML792087.1, read as the reverse complement.
AAGTCATGTCCTAACCATATAATTTATTACTTTCCTAATTACACAATCAAGCATAAATAAAAGGCATACAGTATACCATTAAGCAATCATGCACATCCCTAAAAAAAATCACAGCATATCCAATTTCATTACATAGTTATAGCTCAATTACACAAGGTAGGAGAATACTTATCTATTACAAGTTGCAACCAACTAACTGATTTTGGGTGTGTGCCTTTCCACCCAACCATAGGCTCAGAGGAATTCATTATTAGCACTTTGGCCACCCCCGTGCCAAGCCATGATATCACTAGGAAACTATGCCACCTCTCAGATACCTTCTCTCTATCATCGTATCCCTGCAAGGTTTATCAAATTCTTCCTCAGCATCAAGCTCACATTCTAGTCCTTCAAGTCATGTTCTCTGCACTTCATTTTGGTTCGTTCATCTCCTGTCGATCTTGTGCTCTCATCTGGTGTCTCTCCTCTTGTTGTCCTTCTTCTTTACCATTTGTGTGTGTGTATGTTACCTTCCTTCTTTAGGAAGGTTTCCGACCTATCTTGTTCCTTCTGTCAGAAGGAATCTTGGGTCTGCAGGTCTCTATGGTACTTCGGGCTAACAACCCATGTTTCCATTCATGGGGGTGGTTGATTATTCAAGCGCCAATCCTTTCCTTCATTAACTGATTCTTTCCTCTAGAGATATCATGGTTTGTAATTCAAGGCTTCACCCCCCCAACAATCAGTTATGGACAATTTAATAATAATACATTTACATCATCCACATGCCTTAGCCTGGAAATCCTATTTTATGATTAATTACAAGCTGGGGGAAGAATGGGTGTTACAAAGACGGTATGAATATTGAAGATCACATTAATCCTATGGAAGAATATTACAACAATAATATTGTTGAGCCGGATGATGGGACAAATAGATTGATCCCAGACATATTTTCTCTTATTGATGAGGAAAATGATGATGATATTTATGATGTACCTCTGCTTGAGAAGGCGTAACAACCCCTTTATGAAGGCTCAAGAACAAATATTCTCTCTGCTATAATTTTGTTGGTGAACTTGAATGTATTGAATGGTTTGTCAAAAACTTGTCTCACACAGATCCTTAGGTACATAATATAATTCGTCACATATTATATGTAAATGTCGACTTTATTTTTCTCTCTATTTTTAGTGTCAATTACTGTGTAAATTAAGGATGAAATATTTTTTATTACTATTATTACTTTATCTAGTTTTTTTTTATGATTTAGATTGTTAGGTGAATTTTTCTTACCATTGTCAAATAATTTACCTCACACATACCAAGATATGTGTGCCATTATGAAATATATTGGAATGGAGTATCAGGATATTGATGCATGTATGAATGATCATATTATATATTATGTACAATATGCATAATAAACTAATTTCCCACAATGTCAAATCAATGGTTATCAAACCGATAAAGTAAAAAAAAGGGTGCCTCACAAGATTCTTCATCATATTCCGATAATTCCACATTTGCAATGATTGTTTAGGTGCAAAATCATTGCACAAATTATAGATTACCATGAAGGAAAAAAAAAATGAAGATGGTGTTCTTCGATTGCTTGCATATAGTTCTGCATTTAGGAACATCAAAGAAAGATGTCCAATTTTTAAAGAAGAACCTCGTAATGTTAGGATTTCATTGGCACATGACAATGTCAATCCATTTGGTGAGCTCAAGTCTATTTACTCAGTGTGGCCTATTTTTGTTATAAACAATAACCTTCCTCCTTGGATGTCAATAAAGAGGGAGCACACAATGTTGACAATGATTGTTCTAGGTATGTTTTTACAAAATTGGTTTGAATGTTGTATCTTGCTTTTCTTATTTATTGCATAATTACTTTTATATATATATATATATATATATATATATATATATATATATATATATATATATATATATATATATATAGAAGGTATTAATTATGTGTACTTTCACCCAATTAGGTAAGTACCAAGTGAAATATATGAATGTATATATTGAGCCTCTTGTCAACGAGCTAGTAAAGTTATGGGATGGCATCACTTTGTACGACATCTATAGACCAATAGGGAAAAGTAAATTTTGATTCCATGGAATACTTACATGGAAAATTCATGATGCCCCAGGGATAACACACTTTTTTGGTATGTAACCTATTGATGGACTTTAATAGTATATATAATTTTATGAAAATATGATGCATGCTTCTTAAAAATCAATTCCTGATTATATAAATAATACTAACATTAATCCATATAATCTTGTATGTCTTCAAACAAAGGGTAAATTTGTATGTCGAGTTTGTGGTCCTATGATGAAATCATTTTGTTCAATAAGTCTAGGAAAGGAGGTATTTGATGAGTATAGGAACTTCCTCCTTAAGAACCATATGTATCGAACTACAAAAAACATCTTGTCAATTTGAAATAAGAGACTGGAATAAAACCACGAAGAATGACACCTCACCTGTGGAAGTTGGAATATAATAGATTAAACGATCAAGGTAAGCATTTATTGTATGTGTTTGCATATATATTAATGTTTTGCTATTTTAATTTCTATTGAATTTTGTTTATTGTATCTAACAATTATTGTTGTAATGTCATTAATTTTTTTTCATAAATGTCATCAAGGCATTAATGGGATTCTACGAGAAATGAAAAGTTACCTTATACAATTCAATAGGTTTCCCTACTATGAGAACCAACAAATATCTCATTTGTTTGATACAATGCATATCGGAAAGAATGAAACATAAACATTGTGGAGAATTGTAGATGGAAGGAGTGACAAAGAAAAAATTGTCAAAATTTGTATTGACATTCAAGAAGCCAATCATGCATTGCAAAATTTGATTTATTCAAATAGCAATCGAGTACATTGAAATAATATTCCATGGTTATTTACAGAGCAGGAAAGCAATGTTGTAAAATAGGTCATTTGGAAAATTAAATTTCCCATGGGATGTGCTTCAAACATAAAGACTATCTTAACAAAGAAAGGTAAATTTGGTGGGGTGAAAACTCATGACTGACATACCTTCATTAAGGTAATTATTTTAGATGTAGATTTCTATATTGGTAAATATATGAATTTTTATTATTATAATATGGCTTTATTTTCCTAAAACTTAATGATCCCTTTGTTGTTACAGTATGTTCTAACTCTTTGACAACTTTGACAACAATGTAAAACAAGTTATATATGATCTTGGAAAACAATGAGGTAAATATTAAATATTGGAGGAGAGAAATTCCTTGACTAATGTGCAAAATGAAAAAGTATCTACCTCCAACATTTTTCAATGCACAAGAAAACTACCTCATACACCAAGTTGAGGAGATTGAAATGTGTGGACCTATACACACAAGGTAAATGTGGATGGCGGAGAGGCACTTGAAGTCATTGAATGATTTCGTTAGATAGAGAGCACATCTCGAGGGATATATGGTGGAGGTATATATGGTATATCAATCCTTGGTGTATATTAGTCAGTATCTTCCTAAATTAGTAGAAAAAATCATGAAGATGCCTCATATTTGGGATCTCAAATCCATTAACAAATGTGAAGAAGCGGTCTTGGTCGGGAAAGGTAGAATGAGGAAAGTGAAAGGTAATTAGATGGTAGATATCTATAATACTTTGCATTAATATTGATTTATTTCTATATTGTACTTATTTAAGTTGTATTTAGCTTCCATGATCAATTTTATTTAATATTTACTCTAATTACTATTTTTTATTCCTTTTTCATACAGTTGGTCAAGAGTGGGATGCACTACATTTATACATCGCAAACAATATTGATTCGATGAAAGTATGGATAGATCGATGCAATATACAATGTAATGGTAGGTTATCATGGGAAGGGGTGGCTACTTTTCTTAAATAAGTTCATTGTAATCAAGATACCGATCTTACTTGGAGGGAAATTGATTTAGCATATGGTTTAAAAGATAAACATGAAAGCATATCATTCACCCACATCATGTTTCCATTATTTTCCATTCTATTAATCTAGGTCATGGTGTGTTTCTTTTATAAAGTTTTACTAAGTCTAAATATCATGTTTATTCATTGACAAATATGCATTTTTTTTTACGTTTGGGGAATATTGCAATTGAAACACCACAAGTCTATGTGGTGCAATTTCCATAAATTTCACATCAAAAATTTGGATGATAATAAGAAAACCTATGATTATGGGATAACTGTAGTAGTTCGGGTCACTAATGTTTCCTCTAGATGTGACAGGTATCTAATAATATCTAAAAATATATACTATGTGCATTTGAATGATACAATCAAGTGTGATTTTAATTCCTTCAAGTTAGTTATGTTTGAGGTCAAATGGTATAGGTTACGAATGAAAGAACATGATCTCGAAAGAAATATTATTGAGCATGCCAATTGATTTATCGTGGTTAATATAAGGACATTTGAGCCAAGTACATAAACTTATGCTCTTCCAAGCCAATGTGAGCAGGAATTTTATTTAGAGGTTCCAAGTAAAGCATGTTGGTCATACGTTGGTATATATGATCCAAGAGGAAGGCTTGTAAAGTATAATGTACCATAAGAATATGATATTGAAGAAGAAGAATATGAAGTGGAGAATGAGGTATATGTACCGACAGATGAAGAAGTCTAAGAAGTTGAGCAAGATGTATATGACAATGTTCTCGACGATCATATTGACGATGATATTATTGAAAATGACTTTGATGATGATGATGTTGATATGGACAATCCTTTCAACATCGATTTTGAACCAGATGATTTAGATGTATACTTGGATGAAGACTTATATGGTCAATGATATTTTAGAAATGATGAAATGTAGGAGTTATGTGATCGTTATATCTTTTTGTAGTCGTCATCATCATCATCATATTCATTGTGATCATGGTCATCATCATCCTCATTGTCATGGTCATGGTCATGGTCATGGTCATCATCATCATCATCATCATCATAATCATCATGGTCATCATCATCATCTTCATCATGGTCATCATCATCACCATCATCATCGTCATCATCATTGTTGCAGTCATCATCATCATCATTTCCATCATCATCTTCATTGTCATGGTCAACAATATCTTCATTGTCATCTTCATTGTCATAGTTGTCATCATCATCATTGTCATATTCATCGTCATCATCATTTTCATCTTCATCATTGTCATCGTCGTCATCGTCATGGTCATCATCATTTCCATCGTCATGGTCATGGTCATCATCGTCATTGTCACAGTCGTCATGATCATCATCATGCCATCATCATCATTGTCATCATCATCATTGTTATCACTGAAATTTCGTCCGCACAGGGCGACAAGAACTCCGCAACATCAGCACAGAAAAACAGTCATTCATGGCACAAGGATTAACTCCACAGCACAACAAAAGGGCCAAAACTATACAAAATTGGCTAAAAAATT
>ML792087.1:54450-80986 GCA_009831015.1 Picea engelmannii | reverse complement strand
TTAGTTTTTATTTAATTCTTGTTAATAGCTCTATTGTTTTCTTTCTAACCTCTTTACATACAGCTGTCATGACTAGCAGAGCCCAACTAGGCATGTAAGCACTCACTTTTTGCTCACACATCGACGAAAAGAGTGCAAACAATCATTGCCATCATCATCATTGTCATCATCATCATTGTTGGAGTATGCTATTTTGGAGAAGTCTCAGGAATCACGTAGAAACAGATTGCGTGACATTTTGGCTAAGGCACATCATGCATGCAAAGCAATTGGAGCATGTTCTAGAGTCAGCATGCAAAAGGCATAAAGTAGTTAGGGTTTTGGGGACATTTTTTCCACTTTGTAATCATTTTGTAACATGCTTATCCCTATTTGTAAAGATGTAAATTGTAATGGTTTTTTGGGTAGAAGCAAGTTTTTTGGGGGAATTTTGTGAAGCAAGTTGAGTTGAGTCCTTGGAGAGAGATTTTTGAGAGATGAGTTTTGGAGCGAGAGTGTTTTGAGTTATGACTGAGGGTTTGGGGATCTAGGCTCGCACTGCAGTAGAATGAATGAGGCAGGTTTGGGTAATGTTATCTGATACATCTCATTGTAAGAACGATGCACAATTGTAAGGATGTTTCACTGAATAAAATAAGAAGCCGACCATTGTGGATGTAGCCCATTTTGGGGTGAACCACGTTAAACCCTTGTGTCATGATGTGTTTGTGTGTTATGTTTATGATGTTTACTATTACTGCTCAATGATGATAATTTTTTAGTATTTTGAATATGTCACTGATGTTTGTTGTTACGATTTCGTGCACTTAAGTTAATGATGAATGAATTAATGTTAAGTGGAGTAATGTCACACACATGGTATATTGAATGATAATTAAGGGTTAAGTAACAGAAATTGCACACACAGTAGATGAATGGATAATTCATAGTAGGATTATATTGAATGCCTCACTTCCCCTCATCATTGCAAAACCTTGGTTCCTGCATCCCCTCTAGATGCCTCAAGTGAGAATTCACTTGCTTGCAGGTGATGTCGAAAGGGCTGGTGTGTAAGGGTTTTTTTGGTTTATTAATGATTAACCCTGGGTATTCCCACTGCATGCCAACAATCATCATCATCATCATCATTTTCATCATCATCATCATTATCATCATCATCATCATCATCATCATCATCATCATCATTGTCATCATCATCGTCATCGTCATCATCATGGTCATCAATATCAATATTGTCATCGTCATCGTCATCGTCATTGTCATTGTCCCAGTCATCATCATCAATACTATTGTCGTCATTGTCATATTCATGTTCATCATCATTATTGTCATTTTGATTGTCGTATTCATCATCATCAACATTGCAATTGTCATCATCATCATCATTTCCATTTTCATGAATATCATCATATCATCATCATCATCATCATTGTCATCATCGTCGTCCTCGCCATTGTCATCACCACCATAATCAACAATATTTTCCACTCATTCCTTGTATGTTTTAACCCTAACACCTTAAGGGAGGTTCCGACATAGCTACTAGGGTAAGGGAGGCATCATCCCCCGTGAGGGTGCTAGGTATATCTGTTATGAATATTTCATTGTTTTATCTTTACAATTACAAATATAGTATTTATTGGTTATATCTAGTGTGCAATTCATTTTGGACATGGATAACTATTAGAGCACTATCACAAATCTACACTTTAGTGAAAAGAGATTCATCATCTACAACAATGATTTCCAAGTGAGTTGTATTCCTTCTTCCATTTCCATTTCTAGTATTATGGCTTCTATCTCACTAAAGGAATTGTCGATTAATTAACCATAGTAAGTTTATCCAATTTCCTTTTCTAATTTGCTGGTAAAACTTAATTGATCTACCATTATAATCACCCATATCCCTATTTTGTCATTCAAAACACAATCAGAAGATCATAAAACCATGGATTGGAGACCAATATGCATCCTTGATATATTGTTAGAACTAAAAATCATCACCATATACCACTCATAGGGAAAATATTAGAGAAACTTTTATGGTGATATGATCCTTTAGGAAGGTTGTAATTTTTTATTTACTGGTATCAAAGAAAAAATGAGCAAGGTTAAGGAAATTTTGAAAATTTTGTATGTGATAGAGTTTGAATTATAGTGAAATATGCCCATAAGTGAGTCTGAGGTGTGTTACAGTCTTTGATTTCCATTTTTATCCCAGGAATATCCAATATTGAAGCTTCTAAATTTTTTTTATCACCAAAATTGTTCATAAATGTTGTTTCAAAGTCATTCCAACTATCAACATATTATCCCATTTGCAAATTAAAGTGTGAAGTAAAATCCTTGTTTTTGAAAGTATATGGAAACAAGCGATAGACCACATATTCATATTGCACATTCATTAATCTAATAGCTAGTATAAATTTCCTAATGTGAAATTTTAGTGGGCCTAATTTGTTTAGGTCAAATTTTGACAACAAATGGTATACATGGGCAAGTCATGAAGTTGATTCAACAAGGACAAATTTTTTTTGCTAGGCAAGCAAGTTGGCTACGATTTCCATCCATAAGGAAATATGAAATTTTTTTGTGCACTATGATGTAGATTCAAAGTCAAAGTTTGATTCTGAAGAGCTTGTGGAAGGACTAGGACCATGGGTAATGGGGATTTGGTTGAAGGTTTCAAATATTTACTCAAGGGTGTAGGTCCTTGCAACTTTCAAGCACTGACAATAAATTTCTTACTTTCTTATAGGAGCTTCTATTGATTTCAACTCTTCATTTACTTTGAAATCCCTCATTCAAAATTCTAAGGTGGTGGTGTGTTTTTTGAAAGCATAGGGGTATTTAAATAAGCAAGGGAAGACCTTGTGATACTTTTACATTCAAGTGTGGGAGGTTACTTTCTTATTAACTCAAACATATCTCAATATGATCAATACTTTAATTTAAATGATCAAGAAATATATCACTTTTAAATTGAAAAATTACATAATAGGATAACATAAATGCAATTGTTGAATGTTTGCATGATCTCATTAAATGATAGAAGTCCTTTGAGGGTTATAAGTTTTTGAGATGAATATTAGGGGCCTTGATGACCTATTGAGAGGATTCAAAAGAATGATGACTAAGTTCATAAGTGGATTAATGAACTATTTGGTCGATTCTAAAGTTTGTGCTATTCAAAATGAAGATATATCCTAATGGTTCATCGATCTTGTGTGAAATATTGATGTATGAATTTAAAGGTGAATCATGAAGGATCGAATCCTGTCACTGAGAGGGGGGACTGAATCAGTGACACAACAATTATATCAATTTTTCATTTATTAATCCACACATAATTTTAACACAGTATTTTATCGTGGAACCCAATTGGGAAAGCCACAAACTCTTTTCTATTAACTACAAAATTAGTTTTACATGTTACATAGAAGGAAGATGTACTTCCTTTTTTATCAACACCAACTGATCAGGATGAACCCGCACCTTGGTTCACCAACACCAACTAGTAGGAGGATATGACCTCTTGTTTAGTCAACTGCAACTGAAAAGGAAGCACCAACTCCCCCTGCAGGCACCATCCTACCCTTGCACCACCCAACCACCCTTAATACATAAGTATCTTCAGCTTTCTTTCCTAGAATCTGCTTCAGCTTCTAATCTTCTAATCTAAAATGTAGAGACACTCTTCTTCTCAACACTCTTTCATGTTTATATATTCTTCAAAACAGTGTGAGTGTGAAAACATTGTGTCCTTTCGATTGGACCATCGCACCTCTTTAATTAACTTAGCCATAATCTATGTTATTATTTTCACTTTGATGGATTTTCATAAATTGATCACTTATGGATCAATTTCATCCATTAAATTCGATCCTGAATATCTATTATTTTCACAGATACCAAATTCCGTGGAGGCCCTTCCTTCAAACCATCACATATGACCGTGTGTTACAGAACCACAGGCTTACCAACTATAGCGTCATATCATAATTTCCTTTTAAAACTCTTATAGTATATGACCATCGGCGGTAACCAGATGCTAAGCCAAATGAGTTCTTGAGCTCTTTGTCAAATCAACGATCACGATTCAATATTCTGACGAGATGGATGGTTGACAGAAATTCGCACTTCAGAACTTCAGGATTTCAATATTTCAAACCTTTGAATTTAGATCAGACGATTTATTTCACGGAACTAGATCAATGATCAGCTTTGATCCTTACATTCATTCTTTCACTTCTAAATCCGACGTCTAGGACTTAATCACGCATCGATATGGATGACCACCTTTGACTCTGGGTCTTTGAACTTCATATATTTCAGATCTCAACACCTTCTTTCCTCCAGAATGATCACTTGTTGAATCATTCATAACATGGTGGAGACCGCTTGTTGTCGGTTAATTTTTCACTTACACTATCCTTCCACTATAGTCTGATAGACGGTTGAGAATGCTCCCAACATTAGATCAATGGTCGAGATGTCCTTCGTGTCTCCGGACTTCGGAGATTTCAAATATCAAACCCCTTATTTCCTCTAGAGTGATGTCACTTAATTACGTCACTTGATGATGTGTCATGAGTCTAGTAGCTACCATGTGTCACTTGGATTTGTGATTTTCACGTCCCTGAAATGCCAAATCAACTTGATACTTGTCATTGTCTAATTGCACCATGTGTCCTTGCTGGCGTAGTCTTGCTGACATGGATCCTCATGTGGCACATGTTCATGCTAACATGGTCTACCACACGTCCTTACTGATGTGGTCTACTGACCAACAACCCTAATCCAACCATCCTCGTGTGTCATCCAAATCCAATGGTCCTTATTCACTTTGGATTTTCGGGCTCTGGGTATTTCAAATCTCAAGTTGACAGAGCGTAAGTTCCTCACATATTTAGACCCGAAGTGAATTTTGTTCGTTGATCAGGTTCTTTTAGATAAAGGGTTCGATATATTCTACGATGCAACTCTTGTAGATTTATCATGTCCTTCCACTTTAACATGATCCGACGATTGACATGAATCGGGTTTAATCCGACAGCTAATGGGTATTTGGCTAATCGAAATCTCAACATTTTAGCCCCGCTTATCTGTTCTTCCACTTGATTTTATCTAACGGTCAATGTGGAATATTCAAAGAAGATTAACAGTCGACGATGATTGCGGAAGCACAACTTGTGAGTGATTTAACTCGACACCCAAATTCCATAATTTGAAGTTGTGCATTGTTGGTGAGTCAACCACAATCGTCGATCTTTGAAGCTATAAGATTGGATGGTCCTGAAAATTTGTGGGATTGGAACTAGTGCATTGTTTAACTCTCCTTCTGATCTCCACAATCTATCCATGTCGTTGATCTGGTGATTGTGCATCCGACGGTCACAACTCAATCCATCTTAATCTGATTGCTTGTTTGATCAACCACATTCGTTGATCTCCGAGTCTATGAGATCTAACGATCTACACCAATTGCGGGATTAGAAATAACGAGTTCTTTAATTCTTCTTTTGTGCCCCACAATTCATCCCTACCATTGATCTTATCTTAGAGATCCGACAGTCACAATCCTCCAACGATCCTCAAGCCCACGGTCACTCATATGACCAACATCTGTAATGTTTAGATGATCAACACAGTCACTCTCTTGATCAGACGACTATTGAGGTTCTTCATTCGCTAACTCTCCTGAGGTTTAATCATAGGAAATTTTTTTATCCTATTGTGATCAACAATAATCATGAATTGCTTTCAGCCTATATGCTTCTTCTGCTAACTGATATACTGTGCAATGCGCTCTTCCTTCTTATCTTTGATCTTCATTCACTTCTGTCGATTATTTTTCTTCCTGAGATTAACCTTGCTTCTTTTCTCACTATGATTTTTAACATCAATGACAACAAATGAATGACAAAATGTCCAAAAATATCCCCCTTTGTCATTGAGGGAAACATACTAACTTCATACACAAACTCCCCCTATGATGCTACATCACTCTCCTCTGAAGTTAATTTTCCCCTTTGACATCAATGGCATAGGGTTTCTTCTCCAATGATCTGTCTGTATAAATATTTCTTTGACCATTGGTAACTCCTCTTACAATCACACATTTCCTATCATAACTGAATGACTCCTTCTGACATTGATTTCTATCTCCCCCTGAATAGGTGCCAACTAATGCATTGTTTTCTTGAGAGATTTAGGTAGGAAGAAGGATTACTCCCATTTTTTTCCTGAGATATTCAAATACATCTCTCCTTAATGGTTTTGTAAAAATATCTACCACCTGTTCTTGTGTTGGAATATTCCAATTTAATGCTTTTGTTTTCACCCTGATCTCTTAGATAGTGGTACTTTATGGAAATGTGTTTCAATTTTGAATGTTGCACAGGGTTCTTAGAGAGACTTATAGCGCTTGTATTATCACAGTGGATAATAATAGGTTCTTCAAATATTATTTTGATGTCTTGTAGGGTTTGTTTCATCCATTCCACTTGTGTGCAACATTCTGCTGCTGCAATATACTTAGCTTCAGTGCTAGACAGAGAAATTGAGGATTGTTTCTTGCTTATCCAAGAAACTAGTGATTCTCCCAAAAAGAATGCTCCTCCACTTGTACTTTTTTCTGTCATCTACACTTCCTTCCCAATCAACACCTGAATAGGATTTTAAAGTGAATGAATCCTTGCTAAGATACCACAAACCAAGATCTATGGTTCCTTTCAAATACCTAAAGATTCATTTTACAACTTGAACATGGATCTCCTTTGGTTCTGCTTGGAATCTAGCCACCATCCCAATAGCTTGCTTGACATCAGGTCTAGAAGCTGTTACATAGAGAAAAATGTCAATCATTGATCTATAGTTGTTTGTATCTACAGCTCTGGACTCATCGTCCTTTCTTAGTTTGCATCCAACTGTCATAGGTGTACTAACAGGTTTGCAATCCTCTAACTGGAATCTCTTAAGCATATCCTTAACATATTTAAAATGATGGATAAAGACTCCATTTTTCGACTGTATTATTTGTAATCCAAGGAAGAAATTCAGTTCTCCATGCAAAGACATTTCAAATTCTTGTTGCATCATCTTAGAAAATTCTTTGCTCATTTTTTCATCATCACTACCAAATATAATATCATAAACATACACTTCCACAATCATCATGTTATTACCATCAATTTTGGAATAAATATTGTTGTTTGTTGATCCCCTTTTGAGGCCTTGTTATTGTAAATAAGAGTCTAGCTTTGCATACCATGCTCTAGGTGCTTGTTTCAGTCCATAGAGTTATTTCATTAGTTTAAAGACATAGTCTCCTTTGTTGGTTAATTGGAACCCTTCTGGTTTCTCAATATAAACTTCCTCTTCTAAATTTCCATCGATAAATGTTGACTTGACATCCATTTGGTACACTTTAAAGTTTTTGTAGCTGGAGAAAGCTAAGCAAATCCTAATTGCCTCTAATCTGGCCATAGGTGCAAATGTTTCTTCATAGTCTACTCCTTCAACCTGAGAATACCCTTTACACACTAATATGGATTTGTTCCTAATTACTTGCCCATCTTCATTCATTTTATTTTTATATACCCATTTAGTTTCAATGACATTTTTATTTTTTGGCCTTGGAACTAGTTCCCAAGTTTGATTTTTTTAGATTTGGTCCAATTCTTCATTCTTAGCTTTGATCCAATTCTCATCTTTACATGCTTCTTTGATTGAGTTAGGCTCAACATGTGACAACAATGTTATTTATGTTTGATACAGTAGTTGTCTTCTTGTGTGCACTCCATCATTCATATATCCAATAATCAGTTCTTTAGGATGATTCTTTTGAGTAATTATTGAGGGTGTCTTTGTGTCTCTTCTTGGGAATTATTCTCTTATCTCTCCATATTGACTATCTTCTTCGATTTCACTAGTATCCATATCATCTTCTTCACTTTATTTTTCAATCTCTTCTACTTTTTCTAGTTGTGTGTTGAATGTATCATCATCATCTTCATCTTCATTTTTAGGTATGGTTTCTTGATTTTTGATCCTTATCATTTTTAGTTCATCCACCTTGACATATGCACTCTCAAAAATCTTATGTGATCTAATATTGTAACATCTGTATGATTTCTTGTTTCAAGTATATCCAAGAAAAATACCTTCATCATATCTGGCATTAAATTTTCCAAGACTCTCATCTAGTCTTTTGATGTAGCATTTACTTCCAAAGACCTTGAAGTATTTTACTGATGGAGCTCTTCCAAACCATAGTTCATAAGGTGTTTTATCACTATTAACCCTGAGCTGACCTCCGTTCAATATGTATATTGTTGTTCTTATAGCTTCCCTCCAATATCTATCTGACAATTTTTCTTCATTGAGCATAGTCCTTGCAGCGTCCTGAACTGTTCTATTCTTTCTCTCAGCAATCCTGTTTTGTTGAGGTGTTCTGGCAGCAGAGAATTGTCTTTTTATTCCATGGATTTTACATAAGAGATCAAGCTATTTTGAGGTGAATTCACCACCATTTTCTGATCTAAGACATTTGATTTTTGTCTCCTTTTCATTTTCAACAAGGGTTTTAAAGGCTTTGAATTTGCTGAGTGCTTCTAATTTTTCTTTGAGAAAATATATCCAACCCATTCTAGTAAAGTCATCAATGAACAACATAAAGTAAGACTCTCCTTGCAAACTCTTGGTCCTTGTAGGTCCACATAGGTTAGTGTGAACAAGATCTAAATGTTTAGAGGTTGTGTATTCTTTTACCTTGAACCTTATTCTAGTTTGCTTCCCTAGTTGACAATGTCTACACATAGCATTTGAGGGTTTTATGATTTTTGGCAATTTTCTTACTGCACCAAGGTTGTTGAATTTCACAATATTGTCAAAGTTAATATTCCCCAACCTTCTATTCCATATCCAAATTTCATCTACTGAATTTATATGACACTCCTCATTTAATTTTGCATCTAGTATATATACATTTTCAGGGGTTCTAGGAGCAGTACCAACTAATTTTCCTATGTCTTCTCTCCTAATCTCACATTTTTGGGAATCAAAGATGCAGAAGTTCCCCTGATCATAGGGTTGAATGACACTTAATAAACTAGGCTTCAGTTTTTCGACAAGTAGCACATTTCTGTCTTTGTCTTTTCGGAGGCTCACAGTGCCTTTCCCAAGTATGTTACTTGAAGAATTATCACCAAATGTAACTTTACCTTTTTATTTCTTTATGTCTAAAAACTTGTATTTGTTACCTGTCATATGTTTTGAGCACCCACTGTGAACATACCATAGATCATTTTTTATCTAGAGCTTTTAGGGCAATAAGACATTCCTTTTTTGAAGTTTTTTCTCTCCAAAGTTTCTTTTTCTCTCTAATAAACTTTGGTTGTTCTGAGACTTCCATTAATCTGCAATTAATGGATTTATGTCCATGGTTATGACATTTGAATCATTGTAAGTCCCCTTATTGTATAGGTGCAAAGGAGTTATAGTTTATTCTTTTAACTGGATTGGTTGCTTGTTTATCCTTAAGGATATAGTTCTTAACCTTCAAATTTTTCTTTCTATATGCTCTACAATTTATAGCTTTGTGTCTGAAATTATAGCATGCAAAGCAATAACCAAGGAAAATGCGAGGATACCTTTTTTGATCAATATTGTTTGGTATTGTCTTGTCATCCTTCTTGATGGGGGGAAGTAATATTATGGTGTTCTAATCATTACTTATCTTCTCTTCATTTTTCTTCTTGAATGTACTCAGGAGAGTATCTGCATAAGATTTTGAGTTAACATGGATTTCCTTTTGAGAATAACCTATTCCATTTTTATTACCTAAATCCCTTTGTGTGGTAATAATCTTATCTAATATTTTAGAGCTATTTTCAGATTTTGTTTGAATGATTTTTGCATCCAATTCCTTTTTTAGATGAACTATTTCTACCTCCATTATTTCACAAGTTATTTGTTTTCCTTTAAGATACGTTTCCAGACTTTCTTCGATTTTATTTGCTTCTAAGATTTGTTTTTTCATATTTCTCATGAGTTTTTCCATCTCCTTTTCTTCTTGTTCATGTTTTTCCTTAAGTTCAACTACAAAACTTTTCAATTGTCTATATCTGGTTTTGTATTTTCTTAATTCATCCAAGGCACTGAGAAGTTCTTCCTCCATATTTACTTCTTCTTTATCTTCTAACTCCTTCTCATGTTTAATTTTTTCTATCTCATTAGATTCTTCAATACCTAAGAAAAGGACTTTCATCATCATATTCATCGCTGTCACTAGACTCTGATGAGATGTTGTTTTCTTCTTTTGAGTAGAAATTATTTTTCCCTTTGTAAAACCTTTTCTTGTAGTTGGGTTTTTCCTTCTTCTTGTGTTGTTTGGTTTTATTTTCTTCATCTTCAGGGTCCTCCTTGGGATAAGAACACTTGGATGCAAAATGACCAACTTTGCCACAGTTAAAACATTTGAAAGGAAGCTTGCCTTTATACTTCCTTGATCCTTTCTAAAGTTTTCTAATGAAATTGGCTTCTTCCACATCAGATTCTTCATGATGGCAGGATTGAATTTTTTTCTTCCAATTTATCTTTGTCTTAGATGCTTTGAACACTGTTTCATATTTTGTTGATTTATCATTCCTTGTTCTCATTTCCTATGCTATAAAAATTCCATGGAGTTGATCAACTGTGAGTGTGTCTAGATCAGATCTATCTTCAATTGAAGAAATATTTGCATCATATCTCATAGGTAATGATCTTAGTATTTTTTGCACAATGGGTTTATTTGTAATCTCTTCTCCTGCTGCTCTAATTGCGTTAACCACTTCATCTACCCTATGAAAGTACTCAACAATATTTTCTTCTTCTTTCATTTTCATATTTTCAAACTGAGCTCTATAGGTCTGTAGTTTGGTTTATTTGACTTTGTCATCTCCTTCATATATAACCTCCAACTTGTCCCAGATTTCTTTGGTTGATTTGCAATGCATAACCTTCACACATATAGAATTGGTCAACCCTGCTAGAATTCCATTAACTTCTCTTGAGTTTTCATTACAGATTTTCTTTCCTGCAACATCTTTGGGTGGAGTAGTTGGTGCAGTGTAACCATCTACAACAAATTGCCAGATATCAAAACCAAGAACCAACAAGAAGTTTTTCATTCTTATTTTCCACAGGGCATAGCCTCCTCCATTGAACAATGGTGCTTTGTTGCTGGACATTCCTTCTTGTTGATCCATCTTCAAGATATACCTTCAACTTTGTTAGACTATGCTGAAGGAACCCGCTCTGATACCAATTGAAGGATCTGATCCTTTCACTGATTGGGGGGGGGGGGTGAATCAGTGACACAACAATTATAGCAATTTTTCATTTATTAATGCAAAAAAAAAATTAATACAGTATTTTATCATGGAACCCAATTGGGAAAACCACAAACTCTTTTCTATTAACTGCAAAATTTGTTTTACATGTTACATAGAAGTAATATGTACTTCCTTTTCGATAAACACCAACTGATTAGGGTGCACCCACACCTTGGTTCACCAACACCAATTGGTAGGAGGCTACGACCTCCTATTTAGTCAGCTACAACTGACAAGGAAGCACCAACTCCCTCTACAGGCACCAACCTTCCCTTGCACCACCCAACCACCCTTAATACATAAGTATCTTCAGATTTCTTTCCTAGAATCTGCTTTAGCTTCAGATCTTCTAATCTGGACTGCAGAGACACTCTTCTTCTCAACACTCTTTCATGTTTATATATTCTTCAAAATAGTGTGAATGTGAAAACACTGTGTCCCTTCAATTGGACCATCGCACATCTTTAATTAACTTAACCATAATCTCTATTATTATTTTCACTGTGATGGATTTTCATAAATTGATCACTTATGGATCAATTTCATCCATTAAATTTGATCCTGAATCTTTGCTATTTTCATAGAGACCAAATTCCATGGAGGCGCTTCCTTTGAACCATCACATATGACAGTGCATTACAGAACCATGGGCTTACCAACTATAGCGTCATATCAGAATTTCCTTTTAAAACTTTTATAGTATATGACCATCAGTGGTAACTAGATGCTAAGACAAATGAGTGCTTGAGTGCTTTATCAAATCAATGGTCACAATTCAATCTTCTGATGAGATGGAGGGCTGACGAAACTTCGCACTTCGGAACTTCAGGATTTCAACATTTCAAACCTTTGAATTTAGATCGGACAGTTTATTTCATGGAACCAGATCAATGGTCATCTTTGATCCTTACATTCATTCTTTCACTGCTAAATCCGACGACTAGGACTTAATCACGCATTGAGATGGATGACCACCTTTTACTCCGGGTCTTCGGACTTCAGAGATTTCAGATCTCAACCCATTCTTGCCTCCGCAATGATCACCTGCTAAATCAGTCATAACACGGTGGAGACCGCTTGTTGTCGATGAAATTTTTACTTACACTATCCTTCCACTACAGTCTGATCGATGGTCAAGAATGCTCTCGACATCAGATCCATGGTCGATATCTCCTTCGTGTCTCTGGACTTCGGATATTTCAAATCTCAAACCCCTTCTTTCCTCCGGAGTGATGTCACTTACTTACGTCACTTGATGATATGTCATGAGCCTAGTAGTTGTCATGTGTCACTCGGATTTTTGATTTTCACGTCCCTGAAATGCCGAATCAAATTGATACTTGTCATTGTCTAATTGCGCTACGTGTCCTTGCTGACATAGTCTTTCTAACGTGGATCCTCATGTGGCACATGTTCATGCTGACATGGTCTACCACATGTCCTTACTGACGTGGTTTGCTAACCAACAACCCTGATCCAATGGTCCTTGTATGTCCTCCAAATCTGACAGTCCTGAATCACTTCAGATTTTCGGGCTCCGGGTATTTCAAATCTTAAACTGACAGAGAATAAGTTCCTCAAATCTTTAGACCCGAAGTGAATTTTATTCATTTATCAGGTTCTTTTAGATCAACGGTTCGATCTATTATGCGATGCAGCTCTTGTATCTTTATCATGTCCTTCCACTTTAACACTATCCAACGACTGACAAGAATCAGGTTTAATCCGACGGCTGAAAACTTATATTTTCAAAAGTTAAAACTTCCATATGTAAAAAATGATCCAATTAATTCCATTTGGTTCCCTTCGAAAGACATGACTACCAAATGTTAAATTTGTTGGATGGATGAATGAAAATTGATTTGGGAAATTCAAAAGTTGATTGGCTTAATTTGGAAGGTTTCTAATGGTTCATAGGGATGATTTTGAAGAGTAGACTTCAAAGATAAAAAAAAAAAAAGTATTGATAGATCATTATGTGAAATAGAAATTTTGAAGGGTGAATATGAAAAATAACCTTGATGAACTATCAAGAGATCCTTTAATGTTTTCTATAAGAAAATTCAAAAGAGGCGCCATAATAACTTCAAAAAATAAAAAATAAGCATGATGAATCTATTTCAAACAAAGAAAACTAGTTCCCATCAAATCATGAGACCCTTGAAGCAATTTCATGATTCTAAAAACCCACTTCATCTAAACATCATCATAATTAAGTAGAGGATAAGGCTAAATGGAAAATCTAATCAAATTAATTACAAGGTCATTTCGACCCTAGACCATTCCTTAGACCATGAGAACCATACTTGATCATGTTACAAATGTATTTGAAATGACATTTGTTATATCCCATAGGGTATGTGTGATGACCTAAACCCCTAGGCATGGACCATGAACTCCAAAGGTAAATAATGTTATGTCTTAGTGCTTGTTTGTTTGACCTTGTATTGATACCACCAATTTTCACTCAGAGGAAAAAAATTTCCTATGTAAAACCTATGATGTGGTGGCTTGAGAATATTTTCAACATAACTTGGGATATCTAAAGATAAATTATAATTCATAAGACCTTGGTTTTATGGGTAAATCAAAATAAAACATAAGTTAAGGTAAATATCAACATCAACTTTAAAAAACTAGTATTAATTTTTAAATACAAATAAAAAGAAAAGACATTAAGTGCTTTCAAGGATCAAAAGTGAAAACCTATAATTGTTTCCATTAGGTGAACATATCTGGCAACAATCATTGATTGTCACCATTATTTTGAGGTAGTTTTGGTCATGGGCATTAGGTTGGGATTATCACCTAGTTTGGTCACAAAAATAGGAATTGATGACGGGCCTAAAAAGATTGGTGTTAATTTAGTTGTGAATTCATTAATTATCTAGAAATGATACTAAAAGTTCAATGACTATTTTAGTATCCAAAACGAGTTTAATGGTTTTATTTTTTGGAACTTTATAGCCTTTCCAAACCCTAAGTGGATGTAAGGCACACTATGTATTGTATCTTTAATAAGGGATTGGTCCATAGTAAAGTTACAATTAATAGGGGTATGAGCTACAAGGGAATAGTCATTGTGTCTTTAAACACAAAATGAAATGGCCCTTGAAAAAAATGTTAATAAATGTCCCTTGGCATTCCTAAGGGGTGGAATACGAAAAAAAGAGATGATGATGGAAAGTGATGATTCTGATTTCGATCATTGTCATCATCGTGAATAGGAATATGAATGCCATCATCATCATCATTGACATCATCATCATCATCATCATCATCATCATCATCATCGTCATTGTCGTCATCATCGTGTTCATTTTCATCATTATCATGCTCATCATTATTGTCACTATTCTTAATCAACATTGTTGTTGTCCTACTCCTCATCATCATCATCATCGTCATCATTGTCATTGTCATCACAATCATCATTCTTTTCATTGTCATATATTCAATGTCATACCGTGTGTTGGCCACTCACAGCAGCATACGCCAATTTTTGAAAGCTTCCTCCATAATATATAATATATATTTTATAAATTATATATATATATATATATATATATATATATATATATATATATATATATATATATATATATATATATATAATATATATATTATATATGTATAATTTATATATTATTTAATACATGTAACAAAATACTATAATCATAGCCATTGTAACTGATCTCCATATCCAAACAAACCTACACAAACTCTCGATCGGATATCCTGCAGACATCCCTAGCTCCTGTCTCAATAGAGTCGAATCTCAATAAGATATCCCAACATCCCTAGCCCAACTTGACAAAGGAGACATAGGATATAGAATGAATCAATAGAGGATAAATAGGAGATAACCCAGTTCAACAAAGGAGAAAGAGGATATAGAGGAGCCTGAATCAACTGAGGAGCGATGTCGCCAAAATCAGTAAGTGACAACTCATTTTTTTGTTTCCTTTTATAAAATGGTTAATTTTTAGGGATTGCACTTGTCAAAGGGTAATCAGGGTTTGTTGTATTGAGCACATTTTCCGAGGTAATTAGGGTATTAATGGTTTTCAATATTGAACATGAAAGAAAATAATTTTCACGTATAAATCCTCTGATATATTGACAACCCAACTAGAGTTGCAATGAAGGCAATGGGAAAACCACTAGTAAGACACATATCTCACCCTGACGAATTAAAAGATGCATGAAAACTGAACTTCCTTTATGAAATAATGTATTGTGAATACCCTACTTGAACATACAAAACTATGGTTCTCTAAGCCACTTTCCCATGCATTTTCTAGTATGTCTCTAAAGGAAGGAAGTATTTTGTGATTTTTTTTTGGTAGAAAACAAGAATTGTGAGTCTCATATAAGATTACTTCTTCTTCCTTCAGCTAGGTCTGAATGGAATCCCTAACTCATCTTATCTTTGAATAAGAAGGACTATCAATTGGAAATTACTTGAAGATATGTTCTATGGTCATGGTAGGAGTTGATTCCATGTCGTAGAAAAGAGAAATAAAGGCAGAACAAAATGATGGTGAAATGCAGTTGAGAATTACTTGGCTCCACTTGCTATAAAAATGATGATATCCTTAGAAGGAAACATTAAGAAACATGCTTGAATGACAATCATAAATCCAATGACCATTTTTTGGGGCATTTCAATCTTATTGCATCTGATCCACAATCAATTAGTTTAGCTCCATCCAAGGTCAAAATATTCTAAAGAAATTACTATTATTAAACTTTATATTCTTTGACATATGACCTCACCATCTATGTTAGATTGGACACTATTATCAAATGGAAAAAGTTATATTTTTAGGGAATACTTGGCCCTAGAACAAGGGAAGCAAGTGCATGCATATTGAACATGACAAGAAATCCCTAAAATTGTTTCTTCAAATTAAGAGAGTTGGATTGAATCTAACTCAATTGACCTTCGTGGGCATTCTTAGTGCTTGTGCCATCTTTCTTGATTTAGAATGGGGAATTCAAATCCATGTGAAAAACACTAGAATGGTATTGGATTTTAAGTGTAGTCAAGACTCGATATTGAGTATTGACTGCACTTTCACATTTCTTTAATTGATTTTCTTTGAATTCTGGTGAGCATCCACAACCCAATTATTGGTTTGATAGATTGCTAGATTAAATAATTACTTGAGCACAGTGTAAATCACAAGAAACAACCCATAATTGCATCATATTCCTTTTTTATCTTCATTGGCATAATTAATTTCTATGTAAACCACATGCTACGACATAGTATGGCATCATATCCTCTATTTAAGCCTTTTTAATCACTGATAGTTTGATTTCTCCTTGATTGAATCGTTGGTTGAACTTGAAGATCAATTATTCCCTTGATTGGACCACTGGTTAGAGCCTATCTACTTGTGCTCTATTTAGATCATATGTAATTGAACCTCATTACATTATACTCTACAAGGTGTGGTGACCACCTACAATGATCCCTTTGATTTTTTCCAATAAGATACATCAAAATGATCATAAGTAATGTGTTCTCCAAGCCCATGAGCATTGGTATTTTCCTACACACACACACACACATATATATATATATATATATTCACTTGTATGGGCATGGGTGTATATATAATTTCTCATGGTTGTGGTGATAGCATTGGAAAGAAGAAAGTGGTATGCATCTTATTTAATGCTTGAATAAATATAATGAATGGACAAATGGGTTATTAATAAAGTAGTGGGTTTGAAAATTTAGATGTACATAGTGTGTTATTTAACTAGCATAGCATAATTGTAGAGTGGACATGTTTTCCATTTTTAGCATTGGCCTTGGCATTACAAGAAAATAAACCAAGACTTGAAACCAAATATTAATAGAGCCATTCACACCTGTTGGTGAATAACATCTTGAGAAGTTTGATTTTAGATTGAAAATGGCTGCAGAGACATACAATTTTAGTTTTGCAAAGAAAGATCATTGTTGGCAGGACAGACAAGTCATGGGCCCAACATTTAAAAATAATTTCTTCATGTTGGAAACTTTCTTACCTGAGCATAGTGAAGGTGAGGAATAGATTTTCACCATGGGAAAGGGACTGTTTTCATTGTGGAAAGGGAATGACCTTATTTGAGCTATGATATCCTTTTGTTTCTCCATATATGGAAACTATCACTAACCAATAATTTACACCCACATTAACCGAGATAAGATGTTAAGAGATTTTGGTGGAGATTTCCTACAAGGTTTTAAATGTTATGCTTCTTAATGAATATGTTGGTAGTCGACCTTTTTTTTGTAGGATGTGTGTACTAAGATAGAGTATTCAATTCGAGCTGTCAAAACTTCTGGTGGATTACTAGAAAAATCCATATCTTTGTAAGATTGTTTGGCTTGAAAATATAGGATTGGGTTTATTTATGTAACTTACATTCATGTGATAGGGTTAGCTATAGTTCGTCCAAATATTTTTGATGATAAAAAACAAGGACATATCAATGTAAATACTTTGTGACTTGTTATGGAAGTACCCTAGAATGATAATATTTGTGTAGTCTTATCCCTCTTTGTAGGATTTTATTCAATAATAACCCATGAAGTTATTTTGACCAAAATTTAAATGTTTTAGAGCATTTAATGACTTGAATTCCTATATGTGTTTACAGGTCTAGTAGTTTATCAACATAACCTTTTGTTTAAGAAATTTTAGTCATAGGGTTATTTCTTTGAGTCAAATATGTTAGTACTCCAGTCCATGTATCTTATTGTTGCTTCTTCAAGTCTTTTACAAGCTATTTGGTGAACTCTTTTTCACTTGTCCATTTTGGCAATTTTTTATATCATCGTTGCATTATCTCCCTTGTGACCTTTGGTGTTGTATGAAATTATTTCTTGACTATTTGTTAGGATCACAATCTACAAAAGAAACCCTTAAATTCTACCAACAAACTACCCTTACATCAACTGTATAATTGAGTAAAAAGCGATGATGTGAAATCCTCATTCTCCAGTCGCAAAAAAACTCAATGATCCCACTCACCAAATATCCTTGGATCGGCTCAAGGAAATTTACTTAGTTATTTTGCATACATAGAAATCATTCAAGGTCAACAAAGCTTGAAGAGTTAACTATCCAAATAAACGTTCTCTTCCTTCGATGAAAAATAGATCTCTAGACACATGTATATCTATGGACTCATGTAATCAATTGCTTGCATAAGCCTCCAAAGGGATTAAAGTCTAAGAGGATTTGATCCTTGTCTTATGAATCATTTGCAAGAAAAAAATGTGTTACTACAACTATACCAAGTAGAAACTTCTAAAAATATTACTAGTAGTAAGAACAAAAAAAACATTTTAGTATCCATATCCAGTAATCCAAAATCAGATTTAAGTATCAATATCTAGTAAAGCACAAATTGGATTACAAAATCCATATCGAACATTTAGTTTTCACATATTTTGAAACTAACTCGAATGACAAGAAAAATTAAACCAACTTAGTCTTCAAACCCAAGAACAAACTGGGATATATTACAACTTCACTCTCCATTAGCTAAAATGTTCCCAAAATGACCTAGATTATTTTCAGCACAAAATGAGAGTGGAGATATAATAAAGAAATGTACAAGTATATCTCAGATATCCAATATTATAAAATAAATATATCATAGATGCAACCATAAACACAGAGACATAGTAATACATAATTTATATTAATGAGCGAAATGTACAAAACTGTAGAAGTGTAGAGTGAAAGATTTTCTAGAATGGTGGCATCTTATCTCTGAGAAGAGATGTGACAGTTACTCGCATTCACAAGAAGATGATTTTACAATGAGGCTCCAAAGGCCTTTTTATCATAAATAAAATCCAAAACCCTAACCCCGAAAGATGAAAAGCCAACAGTTTTGTGGACCTCGTTTTTGGGTAGTTTGGTGTATCAACTTCTCAAGGGTGTAACTTTGGCATACGGTCTCTGTTTGGGGTGCATGATAGCTAAAGTGATGGGAACACCTGCCTAAGGTGATAGTTGGTAGGTTCTCTCTAAGTTGTTTCCATTTTGGTGGTTGGGTCAAGATTTTCCCAAGCCAAAAATTGTGTGATAACACGTATCACTTCACTTCATCCAATCACCAAGAGATAACACCGAAAAGGAATTTTCACAATAGATAAACACCAAGAATCTTCAAGCATAGCGGAAATTTCAGCCAAGTACTTCTCACAATGGGAGAGTTATGTTATGAAATGAGATTCA
Source organism: Picea engelmannii (assembly GCA_009831015.1). NCBI lineage: Eukaryota > Viridiplantae > Streptophyta > Pinopsida > Pinales > Pinaceae > Picea > Picea engelmannii. The sequence continues at coordinate 61,356 of ML792087.1, read as the reverse complement.
AATGATATCTATTTATACAAAATGTCTTAAATTGTTTTTGTCCATATAAGTTAAGTTAAAAAAAAATAAGGGGGGAACAACCCTTATTTTTCCCCTTTACAAAAATAAAATTATTAAATTTATACTTTTTCACATGAAAGAAAACCCTAAAACATGACGCCACCCTCTAAGGGTGACGTTTTGAACTTTTGAGAAAGTTGTTGGGGTGGAAGGTTGAGGTCATTGAGGTTCATGAATCCTCTCTCTCAAGTGATATATTATCCTCAAGTATCCTCCCACCAAAACATTCCAAGTGTCAAGTAACAACTCAATCACCACCAAACCCTATCCCCTCTATGACATCAAGCCACAAGAAAGTGATGCTTTTCCTCCTTCAAGCAAAATGTTTGAGTGGTAGGGGATAGGTTTGGTCCTCCATGATTCCATGTAAGCCTCCAAAATGTCTCTGTGATCCAGAATGTGGGCCCTTGTCATCCAACCTGTGGGCTTGAAGCCCCATGGAATCCCAAGCTAAGATTATTCCTCCAAAACTGTCCACCAGCTGGGTCCTGCAAAAACAAATGGATACAACCTCCAAGGATCTCAAGTCAAAGAATCATGATGAGTAAGTCAAATAAACAGGAGAGGAACCTAAGCATGTACATCCAAACTAATTCATCAAAATAAACGAATTCTCGAAGATCTTATGCAATTTACCAAGTTTGAGTATGGGAGGGTTAAAAAAATGACCCATTGGGTGAATTGTACCTCAATTTTAGAGGTGTTTCTCAAGGGGAACTCCTTCTAAATCATGTGGGTGATGTTTCATGGATTAAGGGACAAATTTTTGGGCATGTGTTTCTTGACATACAAGGGGTTGTAGTGTCTCATTTATGGGTTCCTTTGTAGAGGGTGTCTTGCACCTTTGTTTTCAATGCAATCTTTTTCCAAGCCCATTTATTGCCTATAATTATTTTTAGGATGTTTCGGGGTTGAATCCAAGGCAGGGCTTCTACCTAATAAATAAAAATTGTGCCCGCCTTGAATCTACCCTGGTCGCATCATGCTTCCCCAATTTGGAAACATGTGTGGGGATTCTACCTAAGAATTAAAAATAATTCCCACACATTCCCCTCCCTAGTTGAAATTTTCTATTAGTTATTTTTTTACGGGTCCCATCAATTTTTATGAGAGATGTTCCATTGTCCTCAAGATTCTTGGGTGATAATATAAAAGGTAAATGGTTGGATTTTATCTTTTTCTAGCTACAATCCTCTTGTTATCACTGAAATTTCGTCCGCAAATGGTCACAGGAATCCAACATCTCCAAACACCTATTAGTTCATTCATGGCCCAAAAAATGCATTTCCAAAGGGCATAAACTATACAACTGGTTATAAAATCAACATGAGCTTAGCAAATAAAGGATGCGTGTGCATGTGCGCCAGTCGAAAATATAGGAAAAGTGCACATGTGCCCAATGCGCGACTGTGTATGCAAAAAGCTGCGTGCACCTAAGAATGACACATTTATAATTCTGGTCAACCTCCCACCCACTTCTGTTTCAACTCCTAAGTTGGTTTGACCCTCAAATCTGAACTGAATCCGAATGGGGGGCTAGTCAAAGACCTAAAGGGGCCCTTATTCACACTAAAGACCGGTTGGATAATGCCTCAAATATTTTCTACAAAAAGAGACCATGGATGCACTATATTTCCAACAATATATTTGTATTTTTATGATGCCTCTATTCTACTACAAGGAACCTCTTTCCTTCTTGGAGCATACTAGCATCATTTCATTGAGTCATTCTCCTCACCTCTTGAGGGAATGAGCTTTGGATTTCTTCACCATTTCCTTTTTAGTTTGTTATTTGTAAGAAGATCTCTCACATAGGGGATTCAAGAGCCCTCCCTTGGAGGAAGAGGGGAAGCATAAGTCTCCCTTTCTCTTTGGTATTTTCCCACTAATACAATCTATCCATTGGTGGCATGAATATTGGTCAATTGTTTGGTTGATTTTGGTTCTAATTTCCTTATGCACTTTAGTTTTTCTTCTTTAGTTGTTATTATCTTAGTTGTTTATTTATTTCTTGTGCTTGATGTGTCTAACTCTTTCACTAACTTCTATCATGTTCAACTGACCCAACTGGACTTGTAGGTGTCCCTCTTTTGTTCATCCAAGTGGTGAAAAGGATACAATAGATTGGGGACCATACTTGGGATAAGGTATCAATTTCCTCCCTATTTGGGTTGTTTGAGCACTTATTTTTTATCTCTCTACCTTGTAGGGATCATAATCGGCCCAATCCTACCTGCAAGAAGCTAAATTCAGAGCTGGAATAAGAGAACTTCATTCAAATTTTCTTCCCAGTCATGTATCAGAATGTGCGCGGGTTTTTCATCCCACAGGCATGTCTTCCAAGCACGTGTGCCAGAAGTACTTTGTTTCTCAGTGCATTCTACGCACGTACACCAACATGTCATTATTTCTTTGCACATTGGTGCCACATGTGCCTCTATCTTCTCTGTGACCCGCACATCTGTCTAAAAATCCAACATTGTAAGGATTTTTGTGATATTTTGAAGGCCGTTAGCCTTATGAATATTGATTCTATGCAATTTGTAATATGCACCACACTTAGATTCCCTCTCCACATGAAGGGTTAGTCAAAAAATAAGCACTTAGGGGGTTAAACCCCATATTTTTTCCTCTTTTTTCTTTGAGTTTCCACATGGATGGCTTGTTTTGATTGTAAAAGATAAGTTGGAATCATTCACTATCACATATATAAAAACTTGCATTGGGACCAGAAATCAAACTTCAATCATCGAGTATGCTCTTCTCTCGCACCATAGAGTGATCTTGAGAATCAGAAAAATGATTGAGGGAAGATTTCATCTCCCTTAAAAACAAAATCTTTAGGAGAGGAAAAATCCCCCCAAGGGCCCCCTCTTAGTTTATTTTCAAAACATTTTAAATTTGTAAGGGCCCAAACATGCCCACATGTTGCAAAGATAGGATAGTTTGAAGATATTTTCTTAGTTTACATCACTAGGGGAGTTTAAAGATTATTGTAATGGGCCCATACATGCCCACATGCTTTCAATATAGGATAGTTTTTTAAAGATTTCTTGGATTAAATCACACTAGGAAGTTTTAAGGATTGGTAAGAACCTACATGTCCACATGCTAGTTCTTCAGGGACTTTAAAATTCTGCAAGGTTGTACCAATGGCATCTAGTAAGATAGATAATCAAGACTTGTAAGGACCACACAAAGTCCACATGTTTCAAGGTGACACCTAACTTATTGAAAATTTGGCACATTTTATCACTTGCTCACACACAAAGTCACTACTCACTCACATAATTTCATCTCGAATTGTGGAGGTTGAAGTAGGTTTCCTCCAAAGGGATTATGAAACGTCTCACTATTTCTTGAAGGAATTATCCACTCCCACTTAATTCAAATGAGATTGGTTCACACCCCTAATCTCTCAAACAACCACATCTAAAATATTTTTAAAAACTCACTAAGTTTTCCTCCACAAGAGGTTCCAAAAGTATTCTTTAGTCTAGGTAGGATCTCGGGGATATGCATCCAAATAAATCTTCGTTATCTAGTTCTCACATCTTAAAACAATATAAGTTGACAAATAGGGAACTTTAAATCCTCCAAGTCAAGTGTTCCTAACACTGTAAGGCAAGGAGATACTCGTGAAGGGTCGAAGGATGAGGTTTGGTTGTTCTGTGCATCCCCCCTTGAGGCACCCACCTCTTGGACGGGATCTAGCCCGTCACCCATTTTTGAGGCCGAAAATATAAATTCCGCACTTTGACTGAGGTACCTAGTGGCCAAATATTAGGATATCTACCCAGGTGGCAATTGTGGGTTGCAATTGCACCTTGATCGAATTTTGTGTGGCTATTGGGAAATATTGCCAGCGCTTTCGGGATATGCACCCTCTACCCCTCATTATAACTGATTGTTTCATCTTTCACTAGTTCCTCTTCTGGTGGATTCAGACCCCACTGTTGAGTGTTATTGGAAGGTCCAGTGCTATTTGAGAGGAAGGATGTTACGTCTTTTTAGGACACGAGCATTTTTTTTCTTTTTTCTCCCACGAGGAAAAAATCCACCTACCCACATGTATGCTTCTTTTCAATTGATTTATGTATGATGCTCTTGTGATTACATACGATTGTGAGATATATTGTGAAGGTCCAAAATTATACAAAAACTCTTGTTCATTTTATTACTCTCATCACCATTTGCACACATTCAATTTGCTAGTCGGACATCATAGGGGACCCAAAAAATCCTCTTTGTTCTAGATGCTTGCAGAATGCCCCTCCTCTTCTAGGAGGAGTTCCTAGTCTCGCCAACTCATCGGCCCAACCCTCTCACACCCATGTGAGTGCTAAAATATTGGGATCATATTTTCTTGGTTCCACTTTACTTGGGTCCACTTCCCAAGGTCAACGATCCACTAGGTCTCATTTACAAGGAAGTGGGGGGGAAACGTCTTCCCAAGGGGGAAGTACAACTCCACCTAACCCCCCTCATGGGTCAGGTACATAAACCACTCACACCATGGATGGAACTAATCCTCTATCGCCACTCCAGATGCCATATTTGGCCTCCCTCAACATATAGGATATGATCAAGCTCACAAACGATCCTATATTGCATGACCCCACATAGCCTGCAATGCCTACCAAACTACCTTCAGACATTCCCAAGTTTGAAGGAAAGGAAGGAGAATATCCTCCAAACCATGTCATGACCTTCCACCTATGGTTCTCTTCAAACAACATCATGGACGACTCCGTCCAATTAAGGTTATTTCAAAGCACACTCAGAGGCCCATCATCCAAGTGGTATGTAGATGAAAAATCAGGGTCCCATGTGACTTTTGAATCAATAGCCAAAACAATTTTGACCTTCTTTCAACTACCAATTTGCCATGATAATGGTCTATAAATTCTCTTTGAGTTTAAACAAACCTCAACCACACAAATTGACGACTACATTCATGAATGGCATCGGTGACGTGGTTTATGCAAAGCAAAAACCACCAAACAACAATGCCTCGATTGGTTTCTCAGATCACTCATCCCTCTCCTTGCCAAATATGTGGCCTCTAACTTCCCCCAAAGTGAAGAGGAAGCCATCAGCAAGGCTCAAAAGTATGACCTCATTTATTCATAGTCAAGATACTTATATACAGTACTACCTGACACCCCGAGACCTGTACCATTCGACCAAGAAAAACCTGGGAGGTCTCACTCAGAAGATGGATTGATTGGTACCATGACACACCACAATCTGTACATCCAACCACCACCTATGTATGGTACACCCCAAAATCCATTAGTGTATGGAGGACCCTCTTATTACCCTCCATCCCCTTATCAACAACCATACCCTACTATTCCCCCCCACCCATGAGTGGACCTGCATCGACACCCATGATGCGCCCAGTCATTCAACCAAGTTCTGGTACTCCCTCTACCTCAGCTTACACCCTAAGAACTAGCGAAAGAACTACGCCTTCCTATGTACCCTACGGTTCAGTTTCACAAAATAACCTATATTTACCATTTCCTGGTCCTCCACAAGGACAACCACACACTGGGGTTAAATTTTTTCAACCCTCTCCCATTCAACAATTTCAAAATTTTGAACAATTGAATACGAAAAATCCATCCCATCAGTTGAATAATTCCAAAAATAAAGGGAAAAACCAAAACAATAATAACCCATGACCAAGGGAAAATAACCCCCAACAGAACCAACCTACTGGGGGAAACCAGAATCAGGGGAACCAAAACCCCCAAGGGGGCAATAAAAAAAAACGCCAAGGGAGGAACAACAAAAACCTATGGATGAACTTCCCTTGTGCCCTTTGTGGTGAGCATGGTCATTATACTCACCATTTCCCCCAAATCATCGACTTAAAATGGATGAAAGATTCCATGAATGTGCCATGTCCTCCAACATCGCCTGCCCCTCAGCAAGACCCACAACAATATTTGAAACAACCACCCCCAGTGGTGTTGCAAAACCCTATTCCACATCAAGGTGCGATGAATACTCTGTTGGATTACTGAGAGGGGGGGTGAATCAGTAATAATGTAATTATAATCCTTTTCTCTTCAAATGTTATATCAATGTAGAATTATTATCCAATAATGAGTAGTAATAAATAAACAATCACACACATGCACAGTACACCAGTGTTTTACGTGGAAACTCAAATCAGGAGAAAACCACATAATTCTTTTTCTTATATGTCTTGAATAATTACATTCATTGGAAGCACCAACTTCCTTTGTTTTCCAGTTGCAACTGGAAGGAGGCTCCAACCTCCTAGTTTCTCAGGATACAACCTGAGGGAAGCTCCAACTCCCCAAATATCTGGCTACAACTAGAAGGAGGCTACAACCCCCAATGTTCTCCGGCTACAACCGGAAGGTGGATACAATCACCTGTCCTTGCCCCATCCTGCCACCCTGAAGTAGAAGTAGAATGATGGAACCACCATCACACTATCACTGTGAGATATACTACTGTAAACTTGTACCAATAAATCTGAACCTTGCATCAACCATGCATCAACCTGTACCATAAACAAGTGCATCAATCATGCACAAAATTGTAATCAACATGTACCATAAACAAGTGCATCAACCATGCACCAACCTGTAATCAACCTGTACCATAAACAAGTGCATAAACCATGCACCAACCTGTAATCAACCTGTACCATAAAAAGTGAATCCAACCATGTACCAAGTATGTACCAATCATGTGTCAACTATGCATCAACTATGACTCATCAATATGTACCAACATCATCAACTATACACCTCATGTATGTGCGCCAACTCATCAACTACTTGTCTCAACCATGTACTCAAC
>ML792087.1:20061-41883 GCA_009831015.1 Picea engelmannii | reverse complement strand
ATATTTACTTCTTATCAACCATGACAAAACAATAATGAGTCATATTTACATCAAACACTATTGGGTCCATTACCCAAAACTTTGTGCTATGGGTCTTTCTTCAAGGGTTGACATCAATGACAACCAACCTTAATCAACATATACCAATCAGGGGTCGACACCATACTCCGTAGATGTTTGACCATCGACAAAGTCGACAAAGTCTTGAATGATTGCCACATCGATTCCTGGGGTGGCCACCTCTCAGGGATGTCCACCACCTAGAAGATCATTCGAGCAGGCTACTTCTAGCCCACATTGTTTCACGACTGCATCCACGTCGTGAAACGGTGCGACAAATGCCATCGCAGACAAAGCACGAGCTCCACCCGCTCTTCTACACCCAGTCATCACTGCTAGCCCCTTTTGCAAATGGGGCATTGACTTCATGAATTGTATCCCTCCATATAGAAATGGACACAGGTACATTGTCGTGGTAGTCGATTACTTCACCAAATGGATCAAAGCCATGCCTACTTTCAACAACACCGCAACGCATTTTTTATTTAATCACGTCATCTCCCGCTTTGTAGTACCACTTCAGCCAGTCTCCGATCATGGAAAACACTTTGAGAATGATCTCTTCATTGAAATTTTCTCAAATTTAGGATTATCTCAGGAGTTTGCCTCACCCTACTACCCTCAGTCCAACGAACAGGTAGAGGCAGTCAACAAGGTCCTCAAAACCATGTTGCAATGTATTGTCAACAAACATAAGATCAATTGGCATCATATGGTGTTTTTAGCACTATGGGCTTATCACATGGTAGTTAAAACTGCCACTAGTTTTACACCATTCTGTCTCGTCCATGGGGTTGAAGCCACTCTCCCCATCGAGTGTGAAATTCCCACATTGTGCATCGTTATTGAGCTATTACCTGACATTTCTCCAATGTAGAAATTCTTGTTGAACATAGAGTCACTGGATGAATACTATCGGTCTTCATTACATAACAACGACGTAGCCAAAAAATGGTCGAAGGCCACCTTTGATTTCCATGTCAACCTTCGCTCATTTACCAAAGGAGACCTCGTCCTTGCCTACAATATTGCTCACAATACCCTCGGGCATGGAAAATTTGAGTCATTATGGCATGGACCCTACATCGTCCAACACTGCCTCACTAAAGGTGCATACATGCTAGCCTCTCTCAAAGGCTACCCTCTCAAAGAAACTGTTAACAGGTTGTACTGAAAGAAATTTTACGCCTAAGCGTAGTCAGTCTACACTAGGATTTTTATTTTTTGTACACATTTTATAGAGTTTTTATTCTTCTTTTTCTCCATGACTTATGTTTGATCTACCCTTTGTTTTATTGACAGATGCCTCCTCCATTGACCTACCACATCAGTTATGCTAAGCTATTCGTTGGACACATAATCTCGCTTCGGCCGCTTGGGCCCTCTATACCCCCTCACATGAAATGATCCACTCCAACGACATCTTTTTGGGTTCAATAACCAATAACCAAGATGAATACACAACTGTCCTTGGCCTCCTTGCCGAGGCCACTCATCACCATATTCACCACCTTAGCATCTTATTAGATTCCTAGCTTGTCATCCTGCAACTCAATAATGTGTACCGTGTTCGCGATCCGTGCCTCTTTTGCAAATACCTGCAAGTTTGAATTTTATCTCGACATTTTGATTCAATCACATTTACACATATTCCATGAAAATTCAATAAAATAACAGATAATATGGAAAACCTAGTTTTAGATTGGAATTCGTCACATCAAGACACCATTACACATACATAAATCATCAAAAATCTATCACATCATATAGATTAGACATCATTTAAAGCATCACAAAACATCATCACATGTGAACATCACAAAAGATCCCAAAAATGTATATCCATATATATATATATATATATATATATATATATATATGGATCAATGTTCCATCAATGTTTACAAAAGTGGTACAAAATATACATCGCCTGTAGGAAGGTGAACCCCCTCATCCCTATAGGTACAAAATAGGTTTCACACTCCCCGACATAAACATGGGATCACAAGCCTATATAAATACAACCAATAAACATCTCGAGCACTCACGGTGCCTCTAGAGCACCACCACCAAGTCCTCTATCTGGAGGATGTGCCCCACCAGCTAGGGGTCCTCCATGTCCTGGGGGCAGTCGCCCAGTCATATCTACCCCTGCTATAGCTTCTATGTGGATTAAGGTCTGCAACTCTACTGAAAGGTCCACGCACTGCTCTAGGACTCCCTCATCCAAGATCTAAGTCCACATACCCTCAAGAACTTCTTGTAGCACTGCCTCCAATCGGTAGGAAAGTCCTCTAACACTTCGTCAGCCTCTACTAGAGGAGCATGTGATGGCCCTACACTGAGGTCATCAAATCTACGCTCCTACTAGCTCTCTCATCATCGGCTAGCCTCACACCAACCTCATCCCTCCAATGTCTCTCTCCCACCCGCGACTCTCCCTGCGGTGGTCTCATGGGCCCTTGATGAGCTAGCGCCCTAACCAACTCCACCTCTCACCCTCGCAGACCCACATATTCACACATAATGAACAAATGATATCATCAAACTCTATCCATATATAAAACATATGCTTAACTATCAAAATCACAAAACATCAAATACATCAATGTACCAATGTGGTCCCAATCCTCTCCAGGAGATAAGACCATGTCTGGGTCCTTACAGTAGTCCATCCCACCATACGAGTACCGCAGGATGATCTGTGGCATCTAATGCCACACATGTGCCATCTCGGTCATAAAATAATGGACACGCTCCCCGCCACCATGTCATACCAAAAGTGATGCCCACCGCATCAATCGTGGCTCATGTGCATCAGTCACCTCCAACAAAAATCTCGAGTGCAACATGGGCACCCTCTCCAAGAACTATGCCACCAAGATTGACCCAAAGGAGAAATCCCTAGAGTCAGCAACTCGACACCGATTGAGCTACCCCATCATCTTGGTATGCAACATCAAGCCCCAGGAAAAATGATCTACACCCAATGACCTATGCATGATCCTCAGTTGACCACCATTGATCCACTGAGTAGCTAAGGATCCATAGATCCTCACAATCATCGTGGTGATGCAACGATGCACTAATGCATCCATCGCCCCAATCCGCACAACCGAGCCTGACATAAAATCCTCCCCCGAACAATACGTCTGGGCCAAATCCACCAAGTGTGAATTCCCTGGAAACTAGAGATCAACAGGTAGGGCTCTCCCTCGAAGAGGAAGCCCAATCAAAAAGTAGACATCCTCCATCGCAGATAATGTCAGCTGCTCCCCCCTCACAGTGAAGCACTGCAGCTCATTTATCCACATAGAAATCACAAACTGCAACAAGTAATCCTGTGCCTGTAGTAGTGAACAATCGAAGAACTTTATCAACCCATAGGCTTCCAAATGTCCCCGAACACTCAGCTCATCATCCCTCACCACCTCCCAGAGGCACGATCAGTCCCTCTCCCTCCAATGGATTGGAATCCTAAAATTCTCACCTTCATTCACACAAACAACACTTGATCATCCATCACACTTCATACAACAACAAAACTTCAAAAAATACAAGTCCCCACCCCAATTTTGCCTCATGTGCATGGTTGTCACCCCCATAGGTGCGCACATATGCGCGCCTGTTCTTCGCATAGTTGTGCATCAATGCACACCTGTCGAAGAAACATATGTGCATCAATGCGCACCTGTCATGACTCACACACACAAGTGCGCATTCATGCACCCCTGTTCACTCCACAGTTGTGCACATGTGCACAAATGTCGAAGAAACAATTGCACACAAGTGCGTTGCTCTTCTTCGAACAGGAACACATTAAATGCGCACATGTTTCCCTTACTCATGTTCCCCCATGCACGGTTGTCCTCTATACATCCACTCACCCACGCACGAGAATCCTTTGATTGCCCATGCAATAGGGGGCCCACCCTCACAAAACCCCACCGTACGACCTTCTATATGACCCTGCCCAAAAAATCAATCCTAATTACTATGCAGGGGGATGAGACCACTTACTTGTCTCTCACTAATCTTGGATCAGCTAGCTCAAACTCCCAGAATCTCCAAATATCCTCTAAAAATCTCTCGTCAACTCACTCTAGCAGTAGGTATAAATGAGGTGGCAATGTGGGCCCTACATCTATATATAGTCCATTTTCCCAAACTTCCATGCTCAATTTTAGGAGCTCAGAGCATCCATTTTTCAATCTGTCTTCAACCACAGGATTAGGATCCCGCCACCTACATAGTCATATTCCTCGGGTCACCATCCATCCTCGCCCCTAGGGGAGCATTTTTCTCACAACACACCCAGCTACACATGCTCATGCTCAAAATTATTGAATAATTGTTTAATGTTCTTTCTCTTTAAATATTGTTCATGTCAGTTATTTGGTTTTTATGTGTACAGGTACTTGGTCATCCCACATCCACACAACCCCTTCAGGTATTTGATCAATAGTGGCATGTAATCATTCCCTTTGAATATCAATTGCATCTCCCAGTCACACCCTCCAACATTTTCCTGTAGGATCCTCACATCTGACTCTGCAGTACTATCACCTCCACTGCATTTCAATACTGTCAACTAATAGCACTCTCTCCTACATGAGTTGTCCCATTCATAGTCCCCTTTGGAACTTTGACACTCATGCTGCTTTCACCCCCTAGGGATGGGAGTCCCATTAGTATTACGAATGTTCGAGAATCAGCCACATACTCATTCTCCTCATTTTTGCTAGCTTTCCCAATGGACTCCTAGGATATATCCTCATGGTTCTAATTTGATTGTACCACCCTAGTATCATTAACCTTCCACTTTCATCCACAATCAGTTTTCCCATATGAAAATTACCCTCCATTCATCTACCTCATACAGAAACCCACCCATGGGGCCGCCACCCTCCGTCAATTTTCCATACAACTTGCACCCTCATAGGCCATGCCATCTTGCACTGGAGCACCCATTTATGTATTGGTACACTTATCCCACTTTATTCTTTATTTATTTGGTAATTGTACAAAGCCTTTTGTTTCTAGCATTTACATAGATTTTTGTTTTCTCCTTTAGCGACCTTCCTTTTCTAGCAAAGAAACCCCTGTCACCCTTGGTTGGGGAATTCCTGTACATTCTATGCTTGTTGACATCATCCATAAACCCCGAGTATCCCACATTCCATATACCTTTGATCTCTGATTTTGTCCACTTTGTCACGCTTCTAGCACAATTTAACCCACATCTAGTTGTCCCCCTAATGCTAGATCCAGTTTCACAGGTTGTTGCCACTCATACTTCACATATATCCCCAACCAAGGACAGTCTTGAGTCTCACCACATATTGACTTCATCCATGTATCTCATTAGTTCCTAATCTCATCTAGTGGATTTCATGAAGCCCTTTGCTTCTTGGAGCCGCGTCTCCTTTTTTGTCGACATCAACACAGTTTCCAGAAGGGCAACAATATCTTGAATCTCATTACCTTTACAATGAAGAGTCTTGGACGACACATCGAGAACCATCATTGCTCTCTACTATCATTGACCCCCATAACATTCGACGCCAACGTAATCTCATGCTATGGTGGGTCTTACTTCACAACTATTGCAGTTGTTTTATACTAACTAAAGACCTCTGAAATGTTTTGGGCTATCAATTCCTATGAATCATCGACACTCCTTACAAGTGTCATTGCCTCCTTTTTAGAGTATGTTTACCATAGGAATTTTCATCTGCCATTATCAACCCACCCCGGAGGGCGTTGTCGTTATCTACATCAACATACAACTTCATTTACTATCTTACACATTTGAGTTACATGACACGAGCATGGGGAATGCCCGTGTCATTTGTATACAGTTTTTATTTTTCCACACCTCGAGAAAGGTTTGGGTCCCATGGGTTCCCCTCTCCCTCCAATGGGTCACTCTTGCAATTCCTCTCAACACTCTTTCTTACAATGGTACTCTCAGTAGAAGAAACATTGATGTATTTAGGCTATACGTATTCTCTTAACCTCACACATTAGGGGGCATCTGTTATCACTGAAATTTTTTCCGCAAATGGTCACAGGAATCCAGCATCTCCAAACACCTATTAGTTCATTCATGGCCCAAAAAATTCATTTCCAAAGGGCACAAAATATACAACTGGTTATAAAATCAACATGTTCTCAACAAATAAAGGACATGCATGCACGTGCATTAGTCGAAAATGCAGGAAAAGTGAACATGCGCTCGATGTGTGACTGTGTACGCAAAAATCCACGCACACCTAAGAACAACGCATTTATGATTCTGGTTGGCCTCCCACCCACTTCTGGTTCAGCTCCCAAGTCGATTTGACCCTCAAATCCGAACTGAATCTGAGTCGGGGGCTGGTCAAAGACCTAAAGGGCCCCTTGTTCACACTAAAGACTGGTTGGATAATGCCTCAAAGATTTTCTATAAAAAGAGGCCATGGGTGCACTATATTTCCAAGAATATATTTGTATTGTTATGTTTCTTCTATTCTCCTACAAGGAACCTCTTTCCTTCTTGGAGCATACTAGCATCATTTCATTGAGCCACTCTCCTCACCTCTTGAGGGAATGAGCTTTTGATTTATTCACCATTTTCTTTTTAGTTTTCTATTTGTAAGAAAATCTCTCACATAGGGGATTCAAGAGCCCTCCCTTGAGGGAAGAGGGGACCCATAAGTCTCCCTTTCTCTTTGGTGTTTGCCCACTAATACAATCTATCCATTGGTGGCATGAATATTGGTCAATTGTTTGGTTGATTTTGGTTCTAATTTACTTATGCACTTTAGTTTTGTTTCTTTAGTTTTTATTAGCTTAGTTGTTTATTTATTTCTTGTGCTTGATGTGTCTAACTCTTGCACTAACTTCTGTCATGTTCAACTGACCCAACTAGACTTGTAGGTGTCCCTCTTTTGCTCATCCAAGTGGCAAAAAGGATACAACACCTCTGGTATTTCATCCCCTTCTTCCCATGAAATGAGGGACAAGCCCTTCTTGGGTCAGTACACCCAAAAATACCAAAAGGTAAGGAGATCAGGGGATTAATTATGAAAAGTGACAAGTATGGATGGGAATGGCACAATGACTCATCAATAGGACCTCCCAAAATCATCCCTATCCCTAAGGGTGACCCACTTACTAGGGCACAATGTCAACCACCAAGGTAAAACATGCAAAGAGCATAATGTCCAAGAAAATGTCACATAATCAAAAGTAGTAATATATGTAACAAACTCAAATTCCTCAAATATTTAAATGACACTCACCATAATACCTGACTTGTACCTCATGGAGAAATATCGAATGTCTTTTGGATTCCAGATGATGTGGTGGAAACTATCATGATCAACATGGAGCGTGGTGGTGAGGCGGGTCTCCATCTGTGCAAGTGGACATTGTTGGTCAAGTTGTCTCTTGGTAATCCATGTCTGCAACCTAAGGGCCTTGAGACATCATATCCTTAGTTATCTCACAAAATGGGGATAACAAACTACAGAGACACAACAACATCTTTGCAAATGTGATCTACAACAAAGGATGATACACCAGCACAGGAGAAACCACTACAAAAAGAGAGCCAAGCCTGATTTTCAAGAGACAAAGGACATATCTCATGGTAGATGAATATCAAGCAAAGAGGTGAAATGGACTATATTAAATACCAAGTAACAATAGTAGCAGAAAATGGGGAGAGGAGATAAAAGCAAAGTGAAGCATAAGATAAAAATTTGAATTTGTATATCTCAACTTTGTTTTCTTAAATTAGGAAGAAACTGAATTTGGAAGGTGAAGAGTTTGTAATTGTTTCTTGGGAATCCAAGAAGTCCCAAGGAACGCTTATCAAACTCAACTATACAAACCAATGATAGCCCACAAGCACTAAAAGGAAAAATTCAATATACTATTGTATATAAAATTATGATATATTAATTCATGAACATTTTTGTTGTCATTATTTCCTCATCATTCCATAGAGGATAAGAATTTTTTTTACAAATGGAAGGTCAATAGTCAAGGAGGCAGAAGACTGAAATTCAACCTGAATTTCAATAAATAGGGGGATTGTATTTGAAAAGTAGAATTTTTTTTCTCTTGGAGCTTTCATGTACTATTATTGAAACTTTTAATGAGGAGAAGCCTGCTTGGACAAGCTATTTTATGGAGAACTTAGATCTTTGTGTTGAATTGCTGTGGACTATTCTGTTGCATTTCTCTCAACACTTGGGTTGTGTAAGAATGTATCTTGTACTATAGACTATTCTTATGTGTGCTTGTTGCATTCTTATTTCTATTTTCCAGCGAATATTTTTCTGAATCTGTGGGAATAGGATTGTAAATGATTTTTTAAATGCTAGACTATTCTGAGTTTGCAGTATTTATTTGTATTCTTTTCTTTGTTCTATGTGACCTATTTCCTGGGCCATTGACAGGAGAACATTTGGTTCTATGTTTTCTTTGTATTTACCTTTTTTCCATTCAGACGCATTCATCTTATATTAGTTTCATTTCATTTTTTATATTAGAAACCATCATCGGTTGACCAAGATGCAACCTGTAAACCCCAAACTCGAAATTAATGTCGGACCAAATCTGGATGGGTTCCCTATTTCAAATGGTGAGAGGTATAATTGAGACTTATTACTGGGGGTAACCCCTATTGTTGATAAAGGGCATTTTTCTCGCATCAACACATTGTTATTTTTTTTCCTCTGAAAAATTCGTAATTTTATTCATTAAAGAGAACCAAATTACATACACAGGTGCATGAAGCACTCCCCAAACATGGGTAAAAGAGCAGATAAAAATACAACAATAACTGAGTAAAACCAACATAAAAAAGATAGGCTAGAACTGCATGTCTAAGAAAGGACCTCAAAGTGAAAATCCATAGATCCACACTACACATCCAAAATATGGACCTCAAAGCTATGATCTGGTCTCCAAAGAGTAGTAGAGTACCGAACAATCACTGAACCAAACACCAGATCCCAAGTCTAGGGACTCAAAATCAGTCCACCAAATCTTCAAGGGAGGGAGCCATCGATAAGAAGAAACCCTATGAGGTTCGAGAGGCATAGAACCTTCCATCACGAAAATAACCAGAGTATATGCCAGTCCAATAGACTAAGGGCCGCGCGATAAATTGGAGCACCAGATCTAGTCCCGAACCGACAAAGGCAAGGTGGGGAGCCCACAAGGGAAAATACACCAGCAAGGAAGAAAGTAATCCAAGCCCATAGAAAGAGGCAGGGGAAAAAAAAGCATCCCATGGGGGCATAGCCACCAGTAGACTAGAGTGTAAGAACCCCAACCGGCCAAAAGCTGTGAAAACAGAGCACCAATCTAGTCCAGAACTGTCAAAGACACGCCATCATGGAGGGATGCAGAACCAAGTGCCTATGAGAGGGGAAGAGACTAGAGGAACCCTATCCACCTCCCGCATCAACACATTGTTATTATTCATTTGTACTTGCAATTAATAATTTATGAGTTGTTTTTGCATAGTTAATTATCTGCCCTAGCTAAAGTACCCAAGGTTCATCATTCTAAGTTCTTTTTGGCACTCATGGGGTGTTTTTCCTCACCACCACCACCAACAACAACAAAAAACTAATCCAATTTGCATCATATCATCAAGCTATAACTCATGTATATCACTCACCCTTGATTTTTACAATAAGATCTTACTCTTGAGTGGTTAAAGGTACATTTTGTCTTCATCTAGAGAGTGATTTCTTAGTGTTGATTTATACTTTTGTTGTAACATATTTATTTCGTATCTAAGAACTTTTATAATTATCTCCTAGCCCTCTTTATATTCTATTAGTTATTGCCCTAACTTTTGGTTGAATATCTTATAGGCATTTTGCTACTAAGTCATTGGTCTATATAACATGTATTGAGGTGTATAGTTGTGAGTGACTTGTGCTATATGGGTTTCTTCTAAGGATTGAGATACCCCCTGTGGATCTAAGGATCTAGACTAAAGTTGGGGGGAGATTGTGATCAGGTGATAGTGGTGCATTTCTCATGTTGTGATTTTCCTCAATAGCACTGTCACAAAGGCTGTTAGTTTGGATGATACAATTTTTTGACAATGTTTCCAGGGAAGACCTCGTGGGTCTATTTCTGGCTTACATCATCCTGCCAGGTTCGATAAGTTATTTTTATTTTATATTGATGAGAATATTGTTATTTATAACTTGATTGTCTCATTTGACAAATCCACCAAATCTAAAGACAACAAAAAGGTACTCTACAAGAAGGAACACCTAAGGTATACTTTGTCTTGTTCATGAACCTCAACTTGTTTATCATTGAAGGAATCCTAAACTCCATACAAAGGAAGTAAATAGTCATGTAGGATTTGAAACTTTATATGATACAACAATATTATTTCTTGATTCAAGTCCTCTAATTTAAACAGTTTCTTCGCGGTTGACAGATACTTTCAAACCATTTGATTTTTCTAACATTGCAAGTTATCCTCATGATATGACATCTTCTATGGAGAAATTCCCGACATTCCATGGTGATAATGCTATTGGTACAAGAGAGAATTGGGATTAATTTATGGAACATATCACCGATGTGGGAATTTGTCATTTGGATGGTTTATTCAAATGATTTTATCTATCATTGAAAAGGGATGCCAGGAAATGGTTTTTATCATTATATGATAATTGCATAAATTCTTTGCAATCATGCTAGAAGATTTTCTTTGATAAATGGTTGGAAAATAAATATGTTTGGTTTCTTTTAAGTGCATTTACTAACATTATTATAAATGAAAATGAAACCATTGATTAATTTGACAAGATTGTGCAAGATATTCCTCAGACTCATCAAACAACTATGGACACAATATTGATGTAGTAGTTGAATGCCTTTCAATGAAATTCTAGTTTCTTCCTCCATAGTGCCAACCCTACAACTCTCACCGTTTCCAAGATAAATGCCAATATTATTGATGACAATTGGAGTCACTTAGGGAAGTCATATGTACCAAGCCATCCCATGGGCAAGGCTAATCATAAGTAAAAGATATCTCTTGTTATGTACCAACGCCTTGATAATGATAAAATATCAATGAATAATAGTCAAATTTGAGGGGGAAACCTCCTTTTACAATATTCAATGTACAAGATGATATGATATGATTCTAAGGCTAGGTCTCCTTGGTTTGTGCATGTCTATAAAGTCATAACCTAGCATCTTTGTAACCCATTTTTTTTTCTCTTCTTAAGAGAATCATTGCTACAAGAAGTACTTCAAACTATCATGATATGTTTTTACTTTGAAGTGTATTCCTATTATGTAAGGGAACCATTTATTAACTGCATATATTATGGCCAACATTTATTTTTCATAAATGGGTTTGAGTAAGGTTTTTCCTTTAAGTTGGTTTCTTTCACATTAAAATTGCACCAATGCCATGACCTGAGGACTAACACTCCACAATAAATGTTTTTGTGAAGTCAGGTGTGGCTGGGACAAGAGTTGTGCACATAGAATCCTTAAGTTTTCCAAAAGATTTGTTTTCTTCTTGAGTCCAAGAAAATGATTCATTCTTTAATAATGTTGTTAGAGGTGTGACTATTTGACCATAGTTCTTGACAAAATTGCGATAATATATTTTCAATCCTAAGAATCCTCTAAGTTCCTTAAATATTTTTGGAATTGGCCATTCCCTCATAGCTTTAATTTTGTTAGGGTCCACTTTTACACCTTCATGAGATACAATATTACTCAAATATTCCACTTCCTAAACCCCAAAGGCATAGTTGGAGGGATTTGCATAAAGTTGTTGCTCTTCTAAAAGTTGTGATACTCTGTCAACATGTTGTACATGCTCTTCCCAAGATTTGTTGTATATTAGTATGTCATCAAAAAATACCAACACAAATTTTCTAAGGAAGGGTTTGAAAACATAATTCCTCAAACTTTGAAATGTTGAAGGTGCATTAGTAAGTCCAAATGGCATAAAAAAAAACTCATAATGGCCTTCATGTGTTCTAAAGGTGTTTTTGGGAATGTCTTCATGCCTCATTATGATTTGATGGTATCCTGAATGAAGGTCCAACTTAGTAAATAAAATTTCTCCATGCAATTCATCTAATAATTCATCAACGATGGGAATAATTCATTTTGTTGAGTTTTCTATAATCTAGACACATAAAAAATGAACCATCCTTCTTCATAACCATCACTATCGGTGAAAATAAAGAACTTTGTCTAGGTTGAATGATGCTCACCTCTAAAATTTCTTGGATCATACACTCAATCTCACTTTTTTGTGGATATGGATACTTGTAAGGCCTAATGTTAGCTGGTACACTTCCTAGCAGAAAACTAATAGAATAGTCATGATCTCGAGCAGTTGGAAATACCCTTAGGCATATCTCCAAATACCTTAGAATGGTTGTTGATAACTATTTGGAGATCCACTTGATCATAGGATATAGATGTTTGAACATATAGTGAGCACAATTGTGAAATTACACCATGGTGTCCCTTTTTGAGTAATTTTGGCATGTTATTAGAGCTTATCACCTTAGAGGGTTTCCCTTGAATACATCTAAGCTCAATTTCTGTGCCTTTTGATGAAAATATCATGAAAATATATTGGAAATTAAGGGCTACTATTCCCAATGATTGTAACCATTGAATCCCTAATACAACATAAGCACCACCCATTTGGATGGAAATCATGGGAATATCTAATAAATACTCCCCCATATTAAGATTAATTCTATGACACTTCCCAAAATTTACGGTACCTCCATTTTCAATCATTACATGAAAATCCGGTGTTTGAAATACAAATCAATTGAGATCTTTCACTAATTTGTAATTGATGAAGTTATGAGTACTACCTGAATCAATCAACATTGTTACATTTTTATTTTTGTGGAGTACTAATGTCGGCCAATGCATGATAAGATATTATTGGAGTAGTCTCTTCTAGATCTATATCTAGTGATGGTTCCAATTCTTGATCTTCTTCCTCTTCACAGTCTATGTAGAATAATTTATTCTCACCAAATTTATGCCCCTTACTGTCTTGATGTCACAATTGAAACATAGTCTCTTCTCTCTTCTTTCATCCATTTGATTAGGTTTCAACCTTGTCGGTAGAGTGAGGTTAGGAGAGGGAACATGGTTCTCTCTATAGTTGTTAGTGGTCACCCTTCTAGTAGCCATATTTTTGTTTTCCACTTTCCTTGCCATATTGAAATATTTCTCTAGGGATTTAGGTTCAAAGAGACACACATCATGTTGAATGTTCTCCTTTAAAGTGCCCATAGAGAGATATAGCAAATTATCCTCAGGAATTTTATTTACCCTAACACTAATCTTTTGGAATTGTTGAATGTGCTATGTAATTGGACCTTTTTTCCGAAGATTTATCAATTGGATAAATAATGTATTTCTCTTAATATCCCCATAACATGATATCAATTCATTCATGAAAATGGAGAAAGAGATAATATAACTCTTTTTTCTTTCACAAAGCCATTGATACCAAAAAAATTGATCGTTTTCTAAATACAAGGATGCAATAGGTACCTTTTATAATCTTGGCACTTGATGTAGATCAAAGTATCGCTCCATCTCGAATATCCATGTTATAGGGTCTTTACCATCAAACTTCCTCATATCGATCTTCAGAATGAAGTAGTTCCTTGGTACCACATTGAAACCTCGATGATGTGGATCTCAAAGTGATGAATAATCATGATTTTGGGGCTCAATTTTTATTTCCTCCACATTTACATGATTTCCTTGTGTCCTGATATCTCCTTGAAAAAATATCTCATCTAGGGTACATAATAGGATGGTTGAGATGGAATTTTTCAATTCTTCCATATTATTTTCCAACAAGATTTCCATTTGATCTTCCATTTCCTTTTTAAGTGTTTCTTAGGAACATGAGAAATCCACATGTTTCAAGACACCATCACTCATTTCATCAACTTGGTTCTTCAATTGGGATAGCATGTTCTCAAAGTCTTCATTTTTTTTCATATGTCATGCATGAGCTATCTAGAGGCTTTCTAGGAGTAGCAATTCTTGACGGACCTCTTTCCATTGGATAAAACAATAATGCTCCTCTTTTTCCTCTTTATCACAAATTATGGATCTCCAAAAATATATCTTCCAATAAAAAGTTATGCCAATTGTAATTTATGTACCTTTAAAATCCTAATTTGGAGACTTTGTGGATGGTTGGAATTTGTCTTGATATATATATGAAATTTGAGCCCTTCTAAGTATTAAATTGTGGCCTGTAGTACTCTAATATGTTTTCTTAAACTTTTGAAAATTTCACAGTCTGCACCTTTACTGATTAAAAGTTATATCAAGAGTACAAAAATGACTTGTTTACTACTAATTTTAGGATTAGTAAAAAAAACAAACTTCCACAAGATATATATCACAAATTATAATGAGTCAGAATCTGAAAATTTTCCATAGGTGATTTTATATGTCTCCTCAGTAATCTAAAATTTTAGATTCTAAAACTTCATAGAAAATATTTTATAGCAAAAAATTTTAAAATGGCTCATTTGAGACTAATTCCAGGACTAGTCACAAACGCTAACTTCCATGGGCAATATCTCAAAAACTGTAATGAACCAAAACTTGAAATTTTTACCACTTGTTATTAGTTATCTTGCTTATGTATCCTCAAAATTGTGTGGTCTGAAACATCCAAAAAGAAAGGTTGTAGAAAACATTCCAAGACGACTCGCTTGAGGCAGAAAAACCCTAGGATCAATGCTTTAATACCACATTTTATGTACCGACTCCTTGATAATGATAAAAAATAAATAAGTGATAGTACACTTCAAGGGGGAAACCTCCTTTTACAATATATTCAAAGTACAAGATGATATCATATATGAGATGATCCTAAGACTAGGTTTCCTTGGTGTATATATAGGAGATAGATGGTACAATTATAATGAAAGGGTACAATGAAGGGTTCTAGCCTACATACAAACACAACACTAGAAATATAATAATTCAGTATATAGAGATTAATAAGGGGTTTTATACTTAACATGGGGATTTTTCTATGGCTTAACAAATCCTTCCATTGATCTTACTCTCGAGGTTGTCTCCCACCTTATAGAGCACATAGAAAAATTGCAAATGAACACTAATAACTTACAGGGAAGGATTGTGTATATGGAAATAAATCAACATCAAAACCAACAACAACAAAGACACTAATACAAAGGTCCACCATCGAATCAAATACCTCATACATCATTGGAACCCACTAACATCATAGGGGATGGAAATCCTTATTTTTGCAGAGCTTGCCAAGGTTTCCATGATGAGAATACTTGTGGTTTTGACCAAAGAGTATATCAATCAAGTGGACAAAGTAGAAAGCCACCTTTGGACATGTGCAATAATCTGTTTGATGGACATGATTACCAATATTGGAAGCTGATGGAAGATGAAGATGAAAGAGTTGATATAATATTTGGGAATATTCCTTCTCAAGAAGGGATAACTCAAATTCTTGAAACAAGAGTTGTGATCCATCAAAGACAACAAAATAATCCTATGCAAGATCATTTGGGACATTCCAAGCCTCGAGAGAATATAATATAAGATAATTTTATTAATGTCCGACTAATGACCATAAAATTAGGTCAAAGGAACTGTTGAGTACAATTATGTCATTACAAATCAAGAGTATTGAAAGGTATCCTCTAAAGGAAATATGCAAAAAGTAAAATGAAATAAGGTATAACAATGAAGAGTGAGATCTATGCTGAGACATGAAGAACCCTATATCTCGATCCTAGAGACTTCCTTTGACGAGGATATGTATTGTAGGAGAAGGTCTAGGAATAAGAGGAAACAATGGTGATGAAATAGATTTGTCATGGAAATGACTCATCTCTCTTACCATCTAAGGTTGAATGAAGAAAGTTGAGTATAGTAGGATGTCCTGAGAGGGAATTGGTGGGATGCTTTAATTATCCACTATGTTGTTGACTAGAAGAGGTAGTACCCCGATGAGTCCTGGGGGATATCAACCATCTCTTAGGAAGGGATCTAGTCTAGTCATGTCGCTAAAATATCATGGGATGGGAGAAGATCCCACGGGTATGCACTAATCTAGATTCTGAAGTTGTGATGGTGTCAATATGTCTCTTAGTATCCCTACCAGAGGGTATCACTGTGAAGAAGAGGGTGATCCTCCAAATAGGGTATGGTTTCGTAGGAGGTTGAAGAGTATGGAATCGGAACCTAAGGGCCTATTGTATGTATAAAGATAAGCCCCAATGGTAAATATATCCAAATAATCTAGTGAGGTTCTGAACCCCCCTGAATAATAAATGAAACCATCCCCTAATCTCAAAGTAGATAGGGAAATGGAAAATTAAGTGCTCCTCAGTCTCGACCTCCTACATCTGGCATATCTAACATATCATGTCTAGTTGATCGATCTGGTGGTCTGTATTAACCCGAATTCTATGGGATCCCACTATGAATTGGCCTATTGGAATATGAATATAATGTTCCTAGTGGTAGAGTGTATAATGTGTTCAAACGATGAATGTGTCCCTAAGATCCAAGAAGTGCTCAACGTAGAAGGCCATATTTGGGCGTAACCCACAAGGACAGTTAACCCAAGTGATCTGGATAAACTTCCTTTAAATATCATCCCTGATGATCTTGTTCAACACATGTCTCATCAGTAGGTGGTGGACAAGTGCATCCAAAGAATATCTAAAAGGAGGGAGATTATATATCTAAATACCCACGAACTCTAAAAGATATGAAACCCCTATGAACTAACATCAAGCCTGCTCTGAAGGGCTAGAGAGGGAAATGGTCTTAGAAGAGGAGTAGTCCAAGTATGACTACCAATCGTGCCCCTTCTCCAGTTCACTAAGCTCCGGATATGATGCAGAAGAAATATTAGTCCAAATACTGTCTCAAGTCAGAAGAGACGAGCCCCAAACTCTACTAGGATGATGTGTTGAGGAACTGTCTGCTTGCATCTAATGATGCGTCAAAGGAGAAGGGTCTGGACTCTTTCAACTAAGGCCCAATCAGACTCCACTAACAAAGTCCCCTAAATATCTAAGACATAGATAAATTTGGCTCAGATAAGGGAGTCCATGAGGGAAATATCAGATGAGACATCCTGAAAGTGGTGAAAAAAACACTATCTCTCGAGGAGGGATAAATATCAATAGCCCTTGGTGATTCGATGTTGGAGGGTCGATAGGATACTAAAGCAGGGTCCAAATAATTGTACTCCCAATTATGTGTATGTGTTGGTTATCTCAATATCCTCCCCTCTGAAGAAGAAATGAAGGTCTATGGTATTCTTCGACCGGTTGAAGATGATAACCTTGGTTTTACCTAGGTTGATGGTATTCTTTGACCTATTGAAGATCCAAAGATAAGAAATCCAACTATCTCTGTAACCCCTCTAGAGAGGAGTTTAAGAAGATCACATCATCAACGAAAATAAATATGGATATCAAAACCTCGTGGAGGATGAACCCATCATTGTCCTGGGTATGCTCATGAAGAAAGGCCTATATATCATCAATATATATCCCAAAGTGGGGGACAGGGGGAATCCCTATTTAACCCCAATGTTACTCCTAATGAAATATGATATCCCATGAACTATGATAAGATGACCAAGAACCGACTCATGTAGGCACATGATAAAAGTTAGTAGGGCATGGGAGATGTCGATTTCTTTGAGCCTCTAGAACAATGCTTCTTTCAGGATAGAGTCGAAAGCATTTCGAAAATCTACAAAGAAGTAGTATAATTTCAAATACCGATGTCGTGCCTCCTCAATTATGTCCTGGAGGGTAAAAATGTGATCGATTCTCTAATGAGATGGTATGAAGCCTTCATGTCCCCTAGATTTGAGGTGTCTATGCTCAAGCTCACTAGAGAGCTTCATATAGAGAAACGCAGCATAGATATTTGAGAATTTATGTCCCATCATGATCATCTTGTAGTTGTTGGGATCTGATATGGGGCCCAATTTATGTATCAGGTGAATGATATGATGTGACCATGCCAAAGGAAAACCTATATGGAACATGTTATCACCATAACAATTTTCAGATAGGATCCAAGTCTCGAAAATTTAGCAAGAGCTACATCTTCGCGGAAGCGTGATAGTTTGGAGAATTGATAATTTAGAGGAACAGGACATATCTGGCGGCATATGGACAAATATAGAAAATGCACAAAAGGTATAACTCGACAGAACGTCAATTTTAAAACGGCCCAGATCAACGGTTGGGGCCCATATCAGGCGGTGAACTTGCACAGGACTTAACCATGTAAGGGCAGATCAGCGAAAACCATTGTGGTTTTTAAAATGGATGCATAGCACCTCCATAGATACATCGGGGTGAAAGGTGGTTTGCCTAAAACCACTTTCGCCAAAGCCCCGATGTCACATGTTTCAATATGTCAAATCAACCACTAGTGGGGTGGGTGACGGCTAGTCAGAATCACCTCGCTTCACTCGTTCAGTACTTCAAAATCGTATGATGTCAGGTGAATGTTGCCATATAACTAACTTGAAAGCTAATCATTTGAAATGGATTAACCAAGCGTGGTAAACCAACGTACCTGTAAGTGACTATGTCATTGATTCATGATTGGATATCTATAACTACCGATTCTCAAGTATGAGGGTATCATCTCATCCATAAGATTGAATCTCTAATTTCTAAAAGGAACATTTTGGTGTCCATGATATTGGGATACATGGACAAGGCCAATCAAGCCATATCCAATCAAACGGGTCATTGAAGTAACATGGAGGGTTTATCTACTAGTAAGAAAGAAAGGGAAATTGCACGTATATTAGCAACTAAATTCCATACAAAACCTACTATAGACCCAGGATTAGAAGTCAGGCTAAATCCCATCATGAAGGACCTAATCATCAACAGGCTAGCTGTGAAAAAGAAATGGAGCAAACGACAGAAGACAGAAAACATGGCCGAAACGGCTAAAAGCAGTGGGGACAATCAACCAGCCTAGTTGGTCACTCTAAAGGAGGACATCATTGAGATGAAATGAATTCTCAGACTGGAATAAGTATATCTCAGCATGTTTTGGATAGATGGCGGTCGAATTAAAGGGCCTAGAAATGATGAACATGTACCTAACGACCCCTTTAAAATAGGATAACGGTTATTATAAATCATTCCTCCTTGTAACTCATCTCTAATTTTAGAATTACGAGAAGTTTGAACGTTTTGAATTCCACAAGAAATTCCTCTCTATATATTATCTCGAGGATATAGAAAGGCATGGAGAAAAGATGATCCTGACATCTGTTTAGGAAGGCTTTGTAAATTTTTGGGGCTAGAATGAATATATACATGCAAAGGCAGATTTTGGACTGTTTACGAAAAGATTCTAACTGGTGGTGATATGATTCTTTTGTTTTTTCATAGTGTGTGATTCCTATTATATTGTATTTCATTTGTTCTTTCATCTGTCTAAATTGGATAATTAGAGGCCTAGAATTCATAACTTGATGCTCTCGGCTTAGCAATTTAGACTATGTTTGCCTCTTCTTAACCAATTCAGAATTCATTCCTATAATTCTATGATGTAGTTATATGCTTCTTTTTCTTTTGATGCCATGTTAATTTTTAGATATAAAATCAGATTCACTGCCTCATTTAGCCTGTTCCTCTTAATAGTTATCATGTTCTGACAATGCATTGTTCATTCCAGACTCCATAGCCCAAATGTCATCTTCATTTCTCTAGTTATTTTATTAAAAACCCCCAACACAAACCAAATCTAACCATCGATTTCCACATATATACCTACTGACACGAGAGAGCCCTCTCTGAGTTGAGCAGGATAGTGCCTCAGCTCTAAATCTGGTTGAAATAGTTACCTCTGTCATTTCTCTATTCAGCCAGACAAAATTTACAGAGTGCTAACAGACCACATGGTTGAAGAGATCATCCAAGTGAGAAGCCAAAGTGCGAAGATCATGCTTAAAGAAATTTGACTGGAAACCTTCCTTGTCTGCTAATTTTCTATTGTTCATCACCCAAAAAGCCTTGTTATCTCACAAGTCGTAGGTTGGGAAAAGTCCAACCCAACCACAAACTAGCGACAAGAGAACTCCTACCCACTATCACCTTAGGCAGGTATTCCTGTCACTTTTGAGATGAAGTAATCACCTCAATGGGGGAATCCCAATGACCCTAGGGGAAATGAGATGAAAAGTGGTATGATGGAAGTGTATCCCCTATAGTTCAATATAATAGGTGATGGAAGGATTGGAAAAGAGTCTTGGTGGTGGCCAATGGTTTCCAAGAGGTATGAGTACCTGCAAAGGGTGATTGTACTTGCTCGAGACACAAGAGAAGCCAAGTATGCACGTAATATGTTAGATGGAAAAGAAAGTTATGATTTTTGTCCCTAATTGTAGTAGTAAACAATAATATATATCAGCAACAAAAATATAGTAAGAGCTGCAAATAAAGTTCTAAAAGTCTAGTTAGGATTGCAAGAGACAAGCTAGAAATGACTAGTCTAACTCAAGTATTAAAAAGAAAGACTTTAGCATGAAACAAGGTTGTAAGAAATTAGTATTAAAGATATGTAATTGCATCCTTATGGTTGTAGAAAACAATTTGTTACAACAAAAAATTCAACCACTAAAACTTACAAAGAGTCCACCCAAAAGATGTGTTGAGATTAGTATATTATTGTGGAAAATTTTTAGCAAATTCCAATGGTTGAAAAGTGAGTTATTAAGAGAGTTATATTAGGGTTTATGCATACCTAATGGTTGAATATTAAAGTTTATAACAGAATCAAGAATCACTCCAAGGATAAATATGCCCTAGTGGCTCAAAGGTTCCTTAGGAATAAAGATCACTTTCCAATTTAGACAATCTCAAAATTCCAAAATTTCAAATTTACCAATGCAAGATTTTATTTCTCCAATGCAATTGACTAGTGCCTTTAAATATTGGGTAAATTGAGTCTCTTTATCCAACAATTTGGATGATTTAATTCCTTAGGAGTGTAATCCCTTTTACTCCCCAAGGCAAACCCTAACCAACAAGGAAAACCTAGGAGGGTGTAAGCCATTTTACTCCTCCTAGTATCCTTTGCATAACAAATTATTTCACAACAATTATGCTAGACTTGGAGGGGGTTGTATACCCTTATACTCCCCAAGATATCATCAAATCAACCTTACAACAAAAAAAAGAGAGAAATAAACTTGTAATCTTTACCTAGTTGAACCCCTAACAAGATAGAACCTTGATTCATCAAGAAAAATCCACCATAAAGAAAGAAATATCCCCCAAGAGAGCTAGCACATTACTTCATCCACAAATATACAAAAGAAACCAAGACAAGAACACAAGAGAGAATATATTTCCCAAAGAGGGTGCAAATTTCAGCTAGGAGAGCCTCTCACAATGGGAGAGTTATATCTTTAAATGAGATACAAATGATCTCTATTTTTACAAAATGTCTTAAAAATAGTTTCTACACTTAAGTTAGGATAAACAAATAAGGGGACAACAACCCTTATTTTTCCCCTTTACACAAGTAATTCATTTTTAATGCAAATTTAAATTATAAAAAGTGCACAATAGAAACCCTAAAATGATGTCACCCCTCTCAGGGTGATGTTTTGACCCTTTGAGAAAGTCATTGGAGTAGAAGGTTGAA
>ML792087.1:0-15779 GCA_009831015.1 Picea engelmannii | reverse complement strand
ATGCAAAACTTCTTGATTGAATGGTTGTAGGTTAAATATCTTACATTTATGGTTACATTGTTATTATTATGCTTAATCATTGAAACCCTAGGTAGCAAGCACACAAGTAGGTCCTTGCTTCATGTCCCCATGATAGAAAACTTTTTTATCCATTTGATTAAGGAGAATATATCCTAGCCATTACTACACTAATTCCCCTTTTTCTAAGTTAGATTTGAAACATAAATTGAAGAAAGAAGACGTCCTAGGCCTAATTGATTTTACACCTAGGGTTTGACTCTTAGGGTTTGAAAAGCCTTGGCCCTACAACACTTTTCATCCCTATATTTGTGTTTTGAAGCTAGCCGTTTTGCCAAAGAGTTTCAAGGAAAGAGGGAGGAGCATGAGGCCTTTCTTAAGCAACATCGGAATGAGCCTCCTCCCCTTAGGGTTTTGACTTTGTGGCCCTACCATTGTAGCACTAGAAAGCCTAACCCTCTTGTCTTTGAATTTAGATTCTCCCGAGACTTTAGCCTTGCTCCTTGACTCCATTTACCCTAAGGCACTAGTCTAGAACTCCAACGTTGAGTCAATTGTGTTAAAACAACCTTTCAAACTTCCAAAATTTGAAACCCTAACTAACCCTAGCGACTTACTAACCCTAATTTTATGATGACGTCATGCCTCTTTTGAACTCTTGTTTGATATAGAACGTTGTGGCTAGGTCATCTAACAATATATATTGAAGTGTTGATTATTTTCATTGGCTAGTTTGCAAAACGTTCACTTCTTTACCTATCAAACTAACCCTAGAACTAGGTTGACGTCACTTCTAGTATAGTGACACAACACCCTTGTATTGAATGAGCATGTGATGATATTTTATGATAATTTGAAGATTGATTATATGCTTTGAATGTTATATCATCTCCAGTGTTTATTGACAAGTGATATTATAAGCCATAGCATTTTTTGCAATCATTGACTTCGTCAATAATTACTACCACATGTGCTCATATATAATAAGGATAGTCATTAATTTATGAAGTACTAACCACTATTGCACATTTTAGTTTTATTTGCCTTGTCTCGCAAACAGGTGCTTGTTCTGTGGAATACCTTCATTTTGACTATCTTTCTTGGCAATAATCTGTGAAGGGGAAAACCTACTTTGACCTTTAAAGCCTTAATCTCTTGATCCTTTTCCTTTCAATACCCCAGATTACTAGGGACGTCTCCCTTGGGATTAGCCACCCTGAATAGAAAGAGCCCCCCATTGAGGTGACAGTGGGTGGGGAAGCTCCTGTTACGCCAGTTTGATCTTTACTTTTAAGCTACCTGAACTTAACTACAAACTGAGCGATAACACCACCCATCTTCATGAGTTTCATTTTTTCATTGATTTTATTTCTATTCATACTCATGACCATTATGTGATTGACCTATATTTTTTTTATTACATAATCAAGCACATGGGAGATGATTTGATAAGATGATCAACTTGTTGCACTGGTTGTATGACTTCACTTGAAATTTTAGGACCTAATCTTCAGGGCCCCATGTAAGTATCTAGGTCATCTTGCTTTCCCTGCATTTTCATCTTGATTTCTCATGTTAGTTTAGATGCATTTCATATTTCATTTTTGTCTACTTGGATATTGATTTCATGTTTAGTTTAGAAATTAAAAAATAAATGCTAAAATTTTATTTTCTAGATTAATTTCATTTTTTATTTTGATGTATATGATTGAAGGGTGATAAAACCACCATATATTTTACAGTGTGATGTTTCGATTTAGGAACATGTCTACAAGGAGATGTTTCGGTTCTCATGCACTCTACGACGAGCACATGTCCCCAAGTAGGATCCATATTTTATCCCCAACTCCTAGGGATTGCTAAGGAGATGATGTCTCTAGGCCCTCAGGTTTTCAACATGGAGTACTAAGAGATAGTTTGACCAACAATGTCCACTTTCACAGACAGAGACCCACCT
The DNA here is from genome assembly GCA_009831015.1 of Picea engelmannii. NCBI lineage: Eukaryota > Viridiplantae > Streptophyta > Pinopsida > Pinales > Pinaceae > Picea > Picea engelmannii. Next base: position 13,804 of record ML792087.1, on the reverse strand, counting down.
CACCACCACAACTCTAGGTTTGTCGTGAGAATATCTAATACATCAACTAGCCTCTAGAAGACATTGGGTCTTGCTCCATGAGGTACAAGTCATGTATTATGGTGAGTGTCATTTCAATATTTGAGGCATTTGAGTTTGTTTGAACTATTATTGCTTTTGATTATGTGACGTTTTCTTGGAGATTATTCTCTTTTCCCTATTTCATTTTGGTGGTTGAAATTGCGCCCTAGTAAGTGTGTCACCCTTAGGGATAGGGATCCTATTGGGAGGTCCTTTTGACAAGTCATCATTCCATTATCAACCATACTTTTCAATTTCCACACTTCATCCCCTCATCTCCTTACCTTTTTGGATTTTCAAGTGTATTGACCCAAGAAGGGGTTGTCCTCCATTTCATGGGAATAAGAGGCTAAAGGCCTAGAGGCTTGCAATTGGAAAAAGATAAAAGACAAACCATTAACCTTATAGATGTTGGCCCAAGGATCACGAGGACATTGAAATGTCTCTCATACAAAAATGATGGGACCCATGAAAGAATAACTAATAGAAAATGTTAACCAGGGAGGGGCATGTGTGGGCACTATTTTTATTTCTTAGGTAGAAGCCCCACACATGTTTCCAACTTGGGGAAGCATGATGTGACCAGGGTAGAGTCAAGGTGGGCATAGTTTTAATTGCTTAGGTAGAATCCCCACCTTGGCCTCAACCTGAAAAAATCCTAAAAGAATTAAAGACAATAAATGGGCTTGGAAAAAGGTTGCAATGAAAATGAAGGTGCAACACACGCTCTACAAAGGAACCCATAAGTGAGACACTACAAACCCTTGTATGTCATAAACCCCATGACTTAAAGTATTCCACTAATCCATGTCACCTCATCCACATGACTTAGAAGGAGGTCCCCTTGGGAAACACCCCTAATCTTGAGGAACAATTCACCCAATAGGTCATTTTGTCAACCCTCCCATACCTAATCTTGGAAAATTGCATAGGGTATTTGAGAATTAGTTTATTTTCATGAGGTGGTTTGGATGTGCTTTCTCATATGGCTCTTTTCTTGATTTTATTTACTCATAATTATTCTTTGAATTGAGATCCTTGGAGGGTGTATCCATTTTTCTTTGCAGGACCTAGTTGGTGGACAATTTTGGAGGAACGCGCATAGAATGAGATTCCATGGGGCTTGAATCCCATAGGTTAGATGCCAATGGTCCACATGTTGGATCACGAAGACATGACTTTGGAGGCCTAGAGGACAACTTGGAGGACCTTTCCTATCCCTCACATGCCAAATGATTTGCTTGGAGGGGATAAAACATCACCTTTGAGGAGTTGATGCCACCATTGGGGCTAGGGTTTGGTGGTGATGAAGTTCCTACTTGTTGATACTTGGCATGATTTGGTGGGATAAGAATTGAGAAGGATATATCACATGAGAGGGAGGATCTATGAGCCCCAACAAATTCAACCTTCTACTCCAATGACTTTCTCAAAGGGTCAAAACATCACCCTGAGAGGGGTGACATCATTTTAGGGTTTCTATTGTGCACTTTTTATAATTTAAATTTGCATTAAAAATGAATTACTTGTGTAAAGGGGAAAAATAAGGGTTGTTGTCCCCTTATTTGTTTATCCTAACTTAAGTGTAGAAACTATTTTTAAGACATTTTGTAAAAATAGAGATCATTTGTATCTCATTTAAAGATATAACTCTCCCATTGTGAGAGGCTCTCCTAGCTGAAATTTGCACCCTCTTTGGGAAATATATTCTCTCTTGTGTTCTTGTCTTGGTTTCTTTTGTATATTTGTGGATGAAGTAATGTGCTAGCTCTCTTGGGGGATATTTCTTTCTTTATGGTGGATTTTTCTTGATGAATCAAGGTTCTATCTTGTTAGGGGTTCAACTAGGTAAAGATTACAAGTTTATTTCTCTCTTTTTTTTGTTGTAAGGTTGATTTGATGATATCTTGGGGAGTATAAGGGTATACAACCCCCTCCAAGTCTAGCATAATTGTTGTGAAATAATTTGTTATGCAAAGGATACTAGGAGGAGTAAAATGGCTTACACCCTCCTAGGTTTTCCTTGTTGGTTAGGGTTTGCCTTGGGGAGTAAAAGGGATTACACTCCTAAGGAATTAAATCATCCAAATTGTTGGATAAAGAGACTCAATTTACCCAATATTTAAAGGCACTAGTCAATTGCATTGGAGAAATAAAATCTTGCATTGGTAAATTTGAAATTTTGGAATTTTGAGATTGTCTAAATTGGAAAGTGATCTTTATTCCTAAGGAACCTTTGAGCCACTAGGGCATATTTATCCTTGGAGTGATTCTTGATTCTGTTATAAACTTTAATATTCAACCATTAGGTATGCATAAACCCTAATATAACTCTCTTAATAACTCACTTTTCAACCATTGGAATTTGCTAAAAATTTTCCACAATAATATACTAATCTCAACACATCTTTTGGGTGGACTCTTTGTAAGTTTTAGTGGTTGAATTTTTTGTTGTAACAAATTGTTTTCTACAACCATAAGGATGCAATTACATATCTTTAATACTAATTTCTTACAACCTTGTTTCATGCTAAAGTCTTTCTTTTTAATACTTGAGTTAGACTAGTCATTTCTAGCTTGTCTCTTGCAATCCTAACTAGACTTTTAGAACTTTATTTGCAGCTCTTACTATATTTTTGTTGCTGATATATATTATTGTTTACTACTACAATTAGGGACAAAAATCATAACTTTCTTTTCCATCTAACATATTACGTGCATACTTGGCTTCTCTTGTGTCTCGAGCAAGTACAATCACCCTTTGCAGGTACTCATACCTCTTGGAAACCATTGGCCACCACCAAGACTCTTTTCCAATCCTTCCATCACCTATTATATTGAACTATAGGGGATACACTTCCATCATACCACTTTTCATCTCATTTCCCCTAGGGTCATTGGGATTCCCCCATTGAGGTGATTACTTCATCTCAAAAGTGACAGGAATACCTGCCTAAGGTGATAGTGGGTAGGAGTTCTCTTGTCGCTAGTTTGTGGTTGGGTTGGACTTTTCCCAACCTACGACTTGTGAGATAACAAGGCTTTTTGGGTGATGAACAATAGAAAATTAGCAGACAAGGAAGGTTTCCAGTCAAATTTCTTTAAGCATGATCTTCGCACTTTGGCTTCTCACTTGGATGATCTCTTCAACCATGTGGTCTGTTAGCACTCTGTAAATTTTGTCTGGCTGAATAGAGAAATGACAGAGGTAACTATTTCAACCAGATTTAGAGCTGAGGCACTATCCTGCTCAACTCAGAGAGGGCTCTCTCGTGTCAGTAGGTATATATGTGGAAATCGATGGTTAGATTTGGTTTGTGTTGGGGGTTTTTAATAAAATAACTAGAGAAATGAAGATGACATTTGGGCTATGGAGTCTGGAATGAACAATGCATTGTCAGAACATGATAACTATTAAGAGGAACAGGCTAAATGAGGCAGTGAATCTGATTTTATATCTAAAAATTAACATGGCATCAAAAGAAAAAGAAGCATATAACTACATCATAGAATTATAGGAATGAATTCTGAATTGGTTAAGAAGAGGCAAACATAGTCTAAATTGCTAAGCCGAGAGCATCAAGTTATGAATTCTAGGCCTCTAATTATCCAATTTAGACAGATGAAAGAACAAATGAAATACAATATAATAGGAATCACACACTATGAAAAAACAAAAGAATCATATCACCACCAGTTAGAATCTTTTCGTAAACAGTCCAAAATCTGCCTTTGCATGTATATATTCATTCTAGCCCCAAAAATTTACAAAGCCTTCCTAAACAGATGTCAGGATCATCTTTTCTCCATGCCTTTCTATATCCTCGAGATAATATATAGAGAGGAATTTCTTGTGGAATTCAAAACGTTCAAACTTCTCGTAATTCTAAAATTAGAGATGAGTTACAAGGAGGAATGATTTATAATAACCGTTATCCTATTTTAAAGGGGTCGTTAGGTACATGTTCATCATTTCTAGGCCCTTTAATTCGACCGCCATCTATCCAAAACATGCTGAGATATACTTATTCCAGTCTGAGAATTCATTTCATCTCAATGATGTCCTCCTTTAGAGTGACCAACTAGGCTGGTTGATTGTCCCCACTGCTTTTAGCCGTTTCGGCCATGTTTTCTGTCTTCTGTCGTTTGCTCCATTTCTTTTTCACAGCTAGCCTGTTGATGATTAGGTCCTTCATGATGGGATTTAGCCTGACTTCTAATCCTGGGTCTATAGTAGGTTTTGTATGGAATTTAGTTGCTAATATACGTGCAATTTCCCTTTCTTTCTTACTAGTAGATAAACCCTCCATGTTACTTCAATGACCCGTTTGATTGGATATGGCTTGATTGGCCTTGTCCATGTATCCCAATATCATGGACACCAAAATGTTCCTTTTAGAAATTAGAGATTCAATCTTATGGATGAGATGATACCCTCATACTTGAGAATCGGTAGTTATAGATATCCAATCATGAATCAATGACATAGTCACTTACAGGTACGTTGGTTTACCACGCTTGGTTAATCCATTTCAAATGATTAGCTTTCAAGTTAGTTATATGGCAACATTCACCTGACATCATACGATTTTGAAGTACTGAACGAGTGAAGCGAGGTGATTCTGACTAGCCGTCACCCACCCCACTAGTGGTTGATTTGACATATTGAAACATGTGACATCGGGGCTTTGGCGAAAGTGGTTTTAGGCAAACCACCTTTCACCCCGATGTATCTATGGAGGTGCTATGCATCCATTTTAAAAACCACAATGGTTTTCGCTGATCTGCCCTTACATGGTTAAGTCCTGTGCAAGTTCACCGCCTGATATGGGCCCCAACCGTTGATCTGGGCCGTTTTAAAATTGACGTTCTGTCGAGTTATACCTTTTGTGCATTTTCTATATTTGTCCATATGCCGCCAGATATGTCCTGTTCCTCTAAATTATCAATTCTCCAAACTATCACGCTTCCGCGAAGATGTAGCTCTTGCTAAATTTTCGAGACTTGGATCCTATCTGAAAATTGTTATGGTGATAACATGTTCCATATAGGTTTTCCTTTGGCATGGTCACATCATATCATTCACCTGATACATAAATTGGGCCCCATATCAGATCCCAACAACTACAAGATGATCATGATGGGACATAAATTCTCAAATATCTATGCTGCGTTTCTCTATATGAAGCTCTCTAGTGAGCTTGAGCATAGACACCTCAAATCTAGGGGACATGAAGGCTTCATACCATCTCATTAGAGAATCGATCACATTTTTACCCTCCAGGACATAATTGAGGAGGCACGACATCGGTATTTGAAATTATACTACTTCTTTGTAGATTTTCGAAATGCTTTCGACTCTATCCTGAAAGAAGCATTGTTCTAGAGGCTCAAAGAAATCGACATCTCCCATGCCCTACTAACTTTTATCATGTGCCTACATGAGTCGGTTCTTGGTCATCTTATCATAGTTCATGGGATATCATATTTCATTAGGAGTAACATTGGGGTTAAATAGGGATTCCCCCTGTCCCCCACTTTGGGATATATATTGATGATATATAGGCCTTTCTTCATGAGCATACCCAGGACAATGATGGGTTCATCCTCCACGAGGTTTTGATATCCATATTTATTTTCGTTGATGATGTGATCTTCTTAAACTCCTCTCTAGAGGGGTTACAGAGATAGTTGGATTTCTTATCTTTGGATCTTCAATAGGTCAAAGAATACCATCAACCTAGGTAAAACCAAGGTTATCATCTTCAACCGGTCGAAGAATACCATAGACCTTCATTTCTTCTTCAGAGGGGAGGATATTGAGATAACCAACACATACACATAATTGGGAGTACAATTATTTGGACCCTGCTTTAGTATCCTATCGACCCTCCAACATCGAATCACCAAGGGCTATTGATATTTATCCCTCCTCGAGAGATAGTGTTTTTTTCACCACTTTCAGGATGTCTCATCTGATATTTCCCTCATGGACTCCCTTATCTGAGCCAAATTTATCTATGTCTTAGATATTTAGGGGACTTTGTTAGTGGAGTCTGATTGGGCCTTAGTTGAAAGAGTCCAGACCCTTCTCCTTTGACGCATCATTAGATGCAAGCAGACAGTTCCTCAACACATCATCCTAGTAGAGTTTGGGGCTCGTCTCTTCTGACTTGAGACAGTATTTGGACTAATATTTCTTCTGCATCATATCCGGAGCTTAGTGAACTGGAGAAGGGGCACGATTGGTAGTCATACTTGGACTACTCCTCTTCTAAGACCATTTCCCTCTCTAGCCCTTCAGAGCAGGCTTGATGTTAGTTCATAGGGGTTTCATATCTTTTAGAGTTCGTGGGTATTTAGATATATAATCTCCCTCCTTTTAGATATTCTTTGGATGCACTTGTCCACCACCTACTGATGAGACATGTGTTGAACAAGATCATCAGGGATGATATTTAAAGGAAGTTTATCCAGATCACTTGGGTTAACTGTCCTTGTGGGTTACGCCCAAATATGGCCTTCTACGTTGAGCACTTCTTGGATCTTAGGGACACATTCATCGTTTGAACACATTATACACTCTACCACTAGGAACATTATATTCATATTCCAATAGGCCAATTCATAGTGGGATCCCATAGAATTCGGGTTAATACAGACCACCAGATCGATCAACTAGACATGATATGTTAGATATGCCAGATGTAGGAGGTCGAGACTGAGGAGCACTTAATTTTCCATTTCCCTATCTACTTTGAGATTAGGGGATGGTTTCATTTATTATTCAGGGGGGTTCAGAACCTCACTAGATTATTTGGATATATTTACCATTGGGGCTTATCTTTATACATACAATAGGCCCTTAGGTTCCGATTCCATACTCTTCAACCTCCTACGAAACCATACCCTATTTGGAGGATCACCCTCTTCTTCACAGTGATACCCTCTGGTAGGGATACTAAGAGACATATTGACACCATCACAACTTCAGAATCTAGATTAGTGCATACCCGTGGGATCTTCTCCCATCCCATGATATTTTAGCGACATGACTAGACTAGATCCCTTCCTAAGAGATGGTTGATATCCCCCAGGACTCATCGGGGTACTACCTCTTCTAGTCAACAACATAGTGGATAATTAAAGCATCCCACCAATTCCCTCTCAGGACATCCTACTATACTCAACTTTCTTCATTCAACCTTAGATGGTAAGAGAGATGAGTCATTTCCATGACAAATCTATTTCATCACCATTGTTTCCTCTTATTCCTAGACCTTCTCCTACAATACATATCCTCGTCAAAGGAAGTCTCTAGGATCGAGATATAGGGTTCTTCATGTCTCAGCATAGATCTCACTCTTCATTGTTATACCTTATTTCATTTTACTTTTTGCATATTTCCTTTAGAGGATACCTTTCAATACTCTTGATTTGTAATGACATAATTGTACTCAACAGTTCCTTTGACCTAATTTTATGGTCATTAGTCGGACATTAATAAAATTATCTTATATTATATTCTCTCGAGGCTTGGAATGTCCCAAATGATCTTGCATAGGATTATTTTGTTGTCTTTGATGGATCACAACTCTTGTTTCAAGAATTTGAGTTATCCCTTCTTGAGAAGGAATATTCCCAAATATTATATCAACTCTTTCATCTTCATCTTCCATCAGCTTCCAATATTGGTAATCATGTCCATCAAACAGATTATTGCACATGTCCAAAGGTGGCTTTCTACTTTGTCCACTTGATTGATATACTCTTTGGTCAAAACCACAAGTATTCTCATCATGGAAACCTTGGCAAGCTCTGCAAAAATAAGGATTTCCATCCCCTATGATGTTAGTGGGTTCCAATGATGTATGAGGTATTTGATTCGATGGTGGACCTTTGTATTAGTGTCTTTGTTGTTGTTGGTTTTGATGTTGATTTATTTCCATATACACAATCCTTCCCTGTAAGTTATTAGTGTTCATTTGCAATTTTTCTATGTGCTCTATAAGGTGGGAGACAACCTCGAGAGTAAGATCAATGGAAGGATTTGTTAAGCCATAGAAAAATCCCCATGTTAAGTATAAAACCCCTTATTAATCTCTATATACTGAATTATTATATTTCTAGTGTTGTGTTTGTATGTAGGCTAGAACCCTTCATTGTACCCTTTCATTATAATTGTACCATCTATCTCCTATATATACACCAAGGAAACCTAGTCTTAGGATCATCTCATATATGATATCATCTTGTACTTTGAATATATTGTAAAAGGAGGTTTCCCCCTTGAAGTGTACTATCACTTATTTATTTTTTATCATTATCAAGGAGTCGGTACATAAAATGTGGTATTAAAGCATTGATCCTAGGGTTTTTCTGCCTCAAGCGAGTCGTCTTGGAATGTTTTCTACAACCTTTCTTTTTGGATGTTTCAGACCACACAATTTTGAGGATACATAAGCAAGATAACTAATAACAAGTGGTAAAAATTTCAAGTTTTGGTTCATTACAGTTTTTGAGATATTGCCCATGGAAGTTAGCGTTTGTGACTAGTCCTGGAATTAGTCTCAAATGAGCCATTTTAAAATTTTTTGCTATAAAATATTTTCTATGAAGTTTTAGAATCTAAAATTTTAGATTACTGAGGAGACATATAAAATCACCTATGGAAAATTTTCAGATTCTGACTCATTATAATTTGTGATATATATCTTGTGGAAGTTTGTTTTTTTTACTAATCCTAAAATTAGTAGTAAACAAGTCATTTTTGTACTCTTGATATAACTTTTAATCAGTAAAGGTGCAGACTGTGAAATTTTCAAAAGTTTAAGAAAACATATTAGAGTACTACAGGCCACAATTTAATACTTAGAAGGGCTCAAATTTCATATATATATCAAGACAAATTCCAACCATCCACAAAGTCTCCAAATTAGGATTTTAAAGGTACATAAATTACAATTGGCATAACTTTTTATTGGAAGATATATTTTTGGAGATCCATAATTTGTGATAAAGAGGAAAAAGAGGAGCATTATTGTTTTATCCAATGGAAAGAGGTCCGTCAAGAATTGCTACTCCTAGAAAGCCTCTAGATAGCTCATGCATGACATATGAAAAAAAATGAAGACTTTGAGAACATGCTATCCCAATTGAAGAACCAAGTTGATGAAATGAGTGATGGTGTCTTGAAACATGTGGATTTCTCATGTTCCTAAGAAACACTTAAAAAGGAAATGGAAGATCAAATGGAAATCTTGTTGGAAAATAATATGGAAGAATTGAAAAATTCCATCTCAACCATCCTATTATGTACCCTAGATGAGATATTTTTTCAAGGAGATATCAGGACACAAGGAAATCATGTAAATGTGGAGGAAATAAAAATTGAGCCCCAAAATCATGATTATTCATCACTTTGAGATCCACATCATCGAGGTTTCAATGTGGTACCAAGGAACTACTTCATTCTGAAGATCGATATGAGGAAGTTTGATGGTAAAGACCCTATAACATGGATATTCGAGATGGAGCGATACTTTGATCTACATCAAGTGCCAAGATTATAAAAGGTACCTATTGCATCCTTGTATTTAGAAAACGATCAATTTTTTTGGTATCAATGGCTTTGTGAAAGAAAAAAGAGTTATATTATCTCTTTCTCCATTTTCATGAATGAATTGATATCATGTTATGGGGATATTAAGAGAAATACATTATTTATCCAATTGATAAATCTTCGGAAAAAAGGTCCAATTACATAGCACATTCAACAATTCCAAAAGATTAGTGTTAGGGTAAATAAAATTCCTGAGGATAATTTGCTATATCTCTCTATGGGCACTTTAAAGGAGAACATTCAACATGATGTGTGTCTCTTTGAACCTAAATCCCTAGAGAAATATTTCAATATGGCAAGGAAAGTGGAAAACAAAAATATGGCTACTAGAAGGGTGACCACTAACAACTATAGAGAGAACCATGTTCCCTCTCCTAACCTCACTCTACCGACAAGGTTGAAACCTAATCAAATGGATGAAAGAAGAGAGAAGAGACTATGTTTCAATTGTGACATCAAGACAGTAAGGGGCATAAATTTGGTGAGAATAAATTATTCTACATAGACTGTGAAGAGGAAGAAGATCAAGAATTGGAACCATCACTAGATATAGATCTAGAAGAGACTACTCCAATAATATCTTATCATGCATTGGCCGACATTAGTACTCCACAAAAATAAAAATGTAACAATGTTGATTGATTCAGGTAGTACTCATAACTTCATCAATTACAAATTAGTGAAAGATCTCAATTGATTTGTATTTCAAACACCGGATTTTCATGTAATGATTGAAAATGGAGGTACCGTAAATTTTGGGAAGTGTCATAGAATTAATCTTAATATGGGGGAGTATTTATTAGATATTCCCATGATTTCCATCCAAATGGGTGGTGCTTATGTTGTATTAGGGATTCAATGGTTACAATCATTGGGAATAGTAGCCCTTAATTTCCAATATATTTTCATGATATTTTCATCAAAAGGCACAGAAATTGAGCTTAGATGTATTCAAGGGAAACCCTCTAAGGTGATAAGCTCTAATAACATGCCAAAATTACTCAAAAAGGGACACCATGGTGTAATTTCACAATTGTGCTCACTATATGTTCAAACATCTATATCCTATGATCAAGTGGATCTCCAAATAGTTATCAACAACCATTCTAAGGTATTTGGAGATATGCCTAAGGGTATTTCCAACTGCTCGAGATCATGACTATTCTATTAGTTTTCTGCTAGGAAGTGTACCAGCTAACATTAGGCCTTACAAGTATCCATATCCACAAAAAAGTGAGATTGAGTGTATGATCCAAGAAATTTTAGAGGTGAGCATCATTCAACCTAGACAAAGTTCTTTATTTTCACCGATAGTGATGGTTATGAAGAAGGATGGTTCATTTTTTATGTGTCTAGATTATAGAAAACTCAACAAAATGAATTATTCCCATCGTTGATGAATTATTAGATGAATTGCATGGAGAAATTTTATTTACTAAGTTGGACCTTCATTCAGGATACCATCAAATCATAATGAGGCATGAAGACATTCCCAAAAACACCTTTAGAACACATGAAGGCCATTATGAGTTTTTTTTTATGCCATTTGGACTTACTAATGCACCTTCAACATTTCAAAGTTTGAGGAATTATGTTTTCAAACCCTTCCTTAGAAAATTTGTGTTGGTATTTTTTGATGACATACTAATATACAACAAATCTTGGGAAGAGCATGTACAACATGTTGACAGAGTATCACAACTTTTAGAAGAGCAACAACTTTATGCAAATCCCTCCAACTATGCCTTTGGGGTTTAGGAAGTGGAATATTTGAGTAATATTGTATCTCATGAAGGTGTAAAAGTGGACCCTAACAAAATTAAAGCTATGAGGGAATGGCCAATTCCAAAAATATTTAAGGAACTTAGAGGATTCTTAGGATTGAAAATATATTATCGCAATTTTGTCAAGAACTATGGTCAAATAGTCACACCTCTAACAACATTATTAAAGAATGAATCATTTTCTTGGACTCAAGAAGAAAACAAATCTTTTGGAAAACTTAAGGATTCTATGTGCACAACTCTTGTCCCAGCCACACCTGACTTCACAAAAACATTTATTGTGGAGTGTTAGTCCTCAGGTCATGGCATTGGTGCAATTTTAATGTGAAAGAAACCAACTTAAAGGAAAAACCTTACTCAAACCCATTTATGAAAAATAAATGTTGGCCATAATATATGCAGTTAATAAATGGTTCCCTTACATAATAGGAATACACTTCAAAGTAAAAACATATCATGATAGTTTGAAGTACTTCTTGTAGCAATGATTCTCTTAAGAAGAGAAAAAAAAATGGGTTACAAAGATGCTAGGTTATGACTTTATAGACATGCACAAACCAAGGAGACCTAGCCTTAGAATCATATCATATCATCTTGTACATTGAATATTGTAAAAGGAGGTTTCCCCCTCAAATTTGACTATTATTCATTGATATTTTATCATTATCAAGGCGTTGGTACATAACAAGAGATATCTTTTACTTATGATTAGCCTTGCCCATGGGATGGCTTGGTACATATGACTTCCCTAAGTGACTCCAATTGTCATCAATAATATTGGCATTTATCTTGGAAACGGTGAGAGTTGTAGGGTTGGCACTATGGAGGAAGAAACTAGAATTTCATTGAAAGGCATTCAACTACTACATCAATATTGTGTCCATAGTTGTTTGATGAGTCTGAGGAATATCTTGCACAATCTTGTCAAATTAATCAATGGTTTCATTTTCATTTATAATAATGTTAGTAAATGCACTTAAAAGAAACCAAACATATTTATTTTCCAACCATTTATCAAAGAAAATCTTCTAGCATGATTGCAAAGAATTTATGCAATTATCATATAATGATAAAAACCATTTCCTGGCATCCCTTTTCAATGATAGATAAAATCATTTGAATAAACCATCCAAATGACAAATTCCCACATCGGTGATATGTTCCATAAATTAATCCCAATTCTCTCTTGTACCAATAGCATTATCACCATGGAATGTCGGGAATTTCTCCATAGAAGATGTCATATCATGAGGATAACTTGCAATGTTAGAAAAATCAAATGGTTTGAAAGTATCTGTCAACCGCGAAGAAACTGTTTAAATTAGAGGACTTGAATCAAGAAATAATATTGTTGTATCATATAAAGTTTCAAATCCTACATGACTATTTACTTCCTTTGTATGGAGTTTAGGATTCCTTCAATGATAAACAAGTTGAGGTTCATGAACAAGACAAAGTATACCTTAGGTGTTCCTTCTTGTAGAGTACCTTTTTGTTGTCTTTAGATTTGGTGGATTTGTCAAATGAGACAATCAAGTTATAAATAACAATATTCTCATCAATATAAAATAAAAATAACTTATCGAACCTGGCAGGATGATGTAAGCCAGAAATAGACCCACGAGGTCTTCCCTGGAAACATTGTCAAAAAATTGTATCATCCAAACTAACAGCCTTTGTGACAGTGCTATTGAGGAAAATCACAACATGAGAAATGCACCACTATCACCTGATCACAATCTCCCCCCAACTTTAGTCTAGATCCTTAGATCCACAGGGGGTATCTCAATCCTTAGAAGAAACCCATATAGCACAAGTCACTCACAACTATACACCTCAATACATGTTATATAGACCAATGACTTAGTAGCAAAATGCCTATAAGATATTCAACCAAAAGTTAGGGCAATAACTAATAGAATATAAAGAGGGCTAGGAGATAATTATAAAAGTTCTTAGATACGAAATAAATATGTTACAACAAAAGTATAAATCAACACTAAGAAATCACTCTCTAGATGAAGACAAAATGTACCTTTAACCACTCAAGAGTAAGATCTTATTGTAAAAATCAAGGGTGAGTGATATACATGAGTTATAGCTTGATGATATGATGCAAATTGGATTAGTTTTTTGTTGTTGTTGGTGGTGGTGGTGAGGAAAAACACCCCATGAGTGCCAAAAAGAACTTAGAATGATGAACCTTGGGTACTTTAGCTAGGGCAGATAATTAACTATGCAAAAACAACTCATAAATTATTAATTGCAAGTACAAATGAATAATAACAATGTGTTGATGCGGGAGGTGGATAGGGTTCCTCTAGTCTCTTCCCCTCTC
>ML792086.1:190158-226125 GCA_009831015.1 Picea engelmannii | reverse complement strand
CCAATCAACCTGCACCAAACAACCTGAACCATGCATCAACATGTACCTCAACCTGTAATCAAACTGTACCATAAAAAAGTGCATCAACCATGCACCAACTTGTACCAAACAACCTGTAATCAACCTGTACCATAAACAAGTGCATCAACCATGCACCAACCTGTACCTCAACCCGTACCATGAACAAGTGCATCAACCATGCAAGAAACCTGTACAAATAACATGTCACAACAATATGTCCAAACAAACTATCACAACAACCTATCTCATCAATATAATCAACCAAATCAGATATACTCACCAAGATCAATCATCAAGACAACTCTCAAAGATGTGCATCAACCAATCATAACACAACAACTCATAATCATCACCAAGATCAATATGTGTTTCTAATAATATACCAATACAAGTATGTTGCATCATCCATAAACCATGTGTCAACAATACTACTAACAAGCGCCTCCAACCATGTACCAAGTATGTACCAATCATGTATCAACTACTCATCAACTATGACTCATCAAGATGTACCAACATCATCAACTATACACCTCATGTAAGTGCCAACTCATCAACTACTTGTCTCAACCATGTACCCAACATGTACCTCAACCAAAAGACCTCATCAATTTCATCATGAAAATATGATTTGTAACTCTGTAATAGACCTGTTGTATAAGATCACATACCTGCAAACCTTCCTTAACTTTAAAAACAATAGACTAGCATTTTCATCAAACTTTACTTTAGTCACACATGACTAATTTTGGATTAGTCAACAACCCTAACTTGAAATAATCATAACTATGTACCTGTAATGAATAAATATCTAAAAATGGTACACAATGTTCTTCAGTTTCCTTTATGAAATTCCTCCAGACTTCACTACTTGGAACCTCTCAGAAAATGAGTTATAGAAAAAAAGGCATACCTTGTTGAATTCTGGATTATTCTAAAGAGATAACTTCTAGAGATTTCCCCGCACGAAATATTTGTTTTATGAATATGAAAATTGTACACATAATATTATAGCCTATACTCTAACCAATACATTTGGTCTTACTCTATTTGGATTTGTTTAGAAGAAGTTATGATGGTTTTACTTGAAACACCTGTTTTAGACTAGTTTCGGGACTAGCCACAAACCCTATTTTCCACGGCGTGTAACTCCAAAAATACAATGACCCAAACATGAAATTTTTATCACAACTACTTGTATATATTTCCTCAATGGAATCCCAATTTCATGGTTGGAATAATTCTATAAAAACATTTATTGCGAAAATGGTGAGATGACCTGTAAATAACATACCTTAGAAAGCATCATCAAAAGAATTTATCCTCCCTTGAATTTCAGCCTTCTTTACTTCACCTTCCATATGAAATTAGGCTTATATATCCTTTGGTTACCTCATTCACCTATATATATTCAATATTCTCAAGTTTAATTAAAATGAGAGAGCCTTGCCTCTTATTTATACTTTCATGTAGCTTCCTCAAGGGGTTACCTTTTAACCATTTTAACCCACTTTCCTTATTTTAGGGTTAACCCACTTCTAACCACTTGTCAACTTAGTAATTTATCCATTAACTTTATTATTTAAATAATTTATTTTGTATTCACTTTGACTTATAGTACACTCATCCCTTCACTTTATTATTTACCTTCTAAAATCTTTTAAACCACTATGACTATTTTGACCTTTTGGGGCTTCTAGATGACTCAAGAGGGTTCTCCAACTTCAAATGGCCATAACTCTCTAATCGTGAGGATTTATGTGACGTTCCACATAACACTGGAAATGGCATGACATCAAACCTTTCTCCAACTTCACATGGCCATAATTCTCTAATCGTGAGGAGTTATGTGACGTTTTGCATACCACCGCAAATAGAATGACATGTACTATCCATATGGAATAGTATTACCTGCAAATATATCAAAAATCATACCATTATCCATCAAACAAACTTGGGTCCATTACCCAAACCATTGTGCTACCGGAATTCGCTACTGGACGTTCTTCAAGGGTTGACATCGATGACAACCAACCCAAATAATCAAGAGTAATTGTCATTTTCAGAGGCTATGTTTACATTTCTAAAATCAACACAGATATGGATATCCACATGATTTATTCTTACCAGTACTAAGTTTTATATCCACTACATATTCCTTACTGGAAAAATGATTCTAGCTGCCAAAATATTATTTATCCCTGCTTTAACATGATGTTGAAGACTGGGGTTCATCGTCCTCAGCTTCTGTTGGAAAGGTTTGGTTTGATCTTTCATGGGAGAGACATGTTGTATGATATTTGTATCATATGTCTTGATGTCTTCATACGTCCAAGAAAAAATGTCTTTATATTCTTTGAATAACTTGATGTATGCCTAGTTTTATTCGGGAGAACACCCTTTTCCCAGGTTGACATTCTAAGGAGAAAAATCGAATCCCAATTTTATTGTTTCAAATGGTAGGTATGAGTTGTTGGTTTTGTAGTTCATGACCTTATTGAATTTGTCTTGAAGGTCATAGAGTTTTTCTAACCTGACCGCACTCTTGGGAATATTTTTGTATGGGCCTACTACTTTAGTATCATCATTATTATTAGTATTCATCAGTATGTTTTGTTGGCCCTCATCTATGATAGAATCCCTGAAGGTATCTTTGAGGTGTATAAAATTGATGAGTTGATGGTCATCGTCAAAGACCCTCCAACTTATGATATTGTTTGGAATTGATGGCATGTACAAAATTTTAACAGAGAAGGAGTCGAGCATTAATTTGTCTGAGGGTATTAATATGTATTCGACATTTTCCAATAAATCAGCATCAGAATTTAATGACCACATAATGGTGTTAATATTGAATCCAGTGAAAGACTTAATTATCTCCCAGACCTCAGACTAATAACTTTTTAAGTGACTTGAAAGGAAAAGAATGGTATTTCATACCTATCTGACAATGATTTAAGAGTCACCAAATACCTTGATGTTTTCTCCTTTTAAGTCAACTACCTTCCTAAGTCCTTGTACAAGGGCCTCTTATTCAGTAGTGTTGTTGGTGCATGGAAATTCAAATCTGCATGTGATTAACATTTTAGTACCTTTCAGGTCTTTTAGTATACAATCCACTCCTGCACCCTCTAAGGATTTTGATCCATCGAATAATAACGTCCACATATCAGGATCACCTCTTTTTATCTCAACTGGTATTTTTGAATTTTCATATTTTTTGGTTTTCAAAAGGTTAGTAGAATCAATGCATTTTTCTAACTTATCTCTAAAAAGTACGTTAGTCTGTACCTCTGGGGGATGGTTAGTTTCAAAAACAATATCACAACTGGACTCAATAATATGGGTGCAATGAAATATTTATGATTTAGCATTACAGTCCATGAGAGTTGATGGTTTAGTTTTGAAGTTCCCAAAAAACATCTCAAACGAATAATTCCAAAGAATGGAATGATTGAACATCATTGGTTCATTCAGATGTTTAAATCAGTGACTACATGTTTCATGTACCTTTCTCTGTCAATCATGATTTGGTTCATTTTACCATTGAAAGGGAGCCATAGATGGGACCAATCGGTAGTGAAATAATTGTTCAACATGGATGACCACTCTCTACTTAAGATCATACCATAATTATCAGGAATGTCCAATACTATTATATCTATGGTTTGATGAAATTTTGGGTTAGCAGACATCCTAATCAACATTTTTTTCAATTCCCTGACCACCTTAACTTTACTTATGTCTAACTAGATAATCATAATGTTAGATGGTTCAGGTTTGATGTTAAACTTCTAACATATTTTAAGGGGCATGACATTATAGGAATCTCATGAGTCCACCATGCAATTATGAACATTCCTATTGAAGAATTCAAAAGTGATAAGGAAAGGAGGAGTGTTAGACCTCGATCTCTGACCTGTTAAGGATGCATTGGTCACCACCTGGATTTTGGAAGGCATATTGTTATTAGGTGAAGTTATCTTTGTGATTACCCTTTTGGTTCCCTAGTTTCATTCATGAAATCTAGAAGAAGTATTACCTTGTAACATTTTCATGAAATTTTCTTGGATTTGTGGAATTTTCATGAGCTCAAACAAAGAAATGTTGGCTTTTGTTTTCTTTAGATCTTTTAAAAATTCATATTCCAATTTAGCTAAGGGTGTAGGTGAAATATTTGACTTTGTTGTTTGATCTATTTTTTTGGGATTGGGGGAAGTATTCTTGGACTAATTAGGGGTAGTATTGTTTGAAAGAGAAGGTTTTTTGGGAATAATGGTAGTGGGAGAAACATGATTAGGAATATTGGGGGTGTTATCAGGAATATTCTTACCGGAACTACTAGTGGTTACGAAGTTTTGTGAGACGTGTACTTCTTCAACATCTTCCTCATCTTCTCTAAAATACATGTCCCAAAACCTCTATAACTATTTCTCAATCGGCTCGTCAGAATCCTCGGGTTGTTCTTGTTGTTCCTAACTTCCATTCCCTTCATCATAGTTTTCAATCATAATCTCTATTTCTGAGGTTTGAATGGCCTGGACAATATCTTCCATATTGATTCCTTCCATCTGAGAGGGGGAGGTTTTGTTGATTGGGGGAGTGTTACTATATTTTTTAGGTGGGAACTTAAAAAATCTTTTATGGTTAGAATATCCCTCTCCATTACCTCTTTTTAGGTCAACTAATTAGTTGGATATATTTTTAATAATTCTTCACCATATTTAGATGTGGGGATTTTATTTTTACCTTTATCTTTAGATGGTTCTGAATTGGAACTACCCTTTAAAGTTAACATATTTTTCTCAAATTTAAGGTCTTCTTAGAAATATTTTTCTAGAGTATCCTTTTTAGAATTTTTCACATACATGGCCATTGACATGGGTAAAATAGATGTATAAAATTCAATCGGGACATATTCCGTAGGTTTTGAGACCCTTGGGATTTTCTTTAATGAAGTTAGGAACCGTTGATTGCAATCAGTAACTAATTCCTTGGCATCCATTTTGACTCTTGATAGTTTGAGGACCCAGGTGGTTGGTGTCTTTTTTTACACAAATTTTCAGAGGAAAGAGTTTTCAAAAGTCCTCGAATTCGAAATAAAATCTTCTTCTAGACATAAATACCATGTAGACATTTTTTCTTCAAAGGTAAGAGGAAATAGATGACATACGATGTCTTCATGGAGAATTATTTGTAACCTAACAACCAACAAAATTTTTCTTATTATGGTTCTCGACTGAATCTTTTTTCTCGGGGTCAAATTAAGGTAGGAATTTCTCAGGGTTTTTGTGCATTTCATGATGAATTCCGGGTACAACAACCACATTAGCAAACAACCAAGGTTGGTAAGGAGGAGGATTTTTGTTTGCATTCTCTCCTTCCATTTTTAGGGGTTGATATACAATGACTTGATAGGGGTTATCTTCGAATTCACTCTCAGACACATCCCCTTCTTCGGAATTGTCCTCTGACTCATTTCTGGGGGTGTGATGGGGGGACTCGGGAGGTGAGGGTGGTATACCTCCTACCCCATCGGTGAGTATATGATATTCAATATTTAATTCTAAAGCCTCATGGAAATCGAACGTGACTTCATGAACGTGATATTCAGGAGTCCTAACTAAATGGTTTTCTTGATAGGAGTATGGGTTAGCGAAATAGGGATCCGTATGATGATTGTTTTCCTGATTTGTAGGTAGAGAATAAATATAAGGGAATTTGTCCGGTCTATATGCTACGTTGTCTACTCAGAGCTCGATTGGTTTTTTTTGTTGAATGCCTAACTAGAGAGTCGATCTATGAGATAGTTAAGATATGATGTTGAGGAGAAGAGAAAGATGTTTCTAGATGAGAGAAAATACAGTGAGTGTTGACCTGAGCATGATTATTTACCCTATATTTTGAAGGGAAGTCATTATGTTCATAGTAAAATTGATGGGAATCATTTGTGTAAGAAAATATTACTTTTGGGGTAGAACGGGAAGAATTCAAATTTCAATTTGTATCCATTTAGTTATGTGGCCCTCATTCTAGCACCATTTTGTTGATGGGCCAAAATGACTCGTCCAATCAATTGAGGGAAAATTCTTGGTGAAAGGTCCCAAGTCGACCCGTTATCATTTAGGATAGCGCTTCCAATCAGATTTTAACCTAGTTACCAACTAATTAAAATACTAACAAAAATCTAACTAAATACTAAATAAAATATGAATCTGAGGACCAAAGGTTCTCAAATGAATTAAAAAATAATTAAAAAAATAAAAGAAACACAACTAACTGACCTTAAACACTAATATGCAACTAGTAATATAATATTCAATTTATAAATAATTCTATTTAATCTAACCTATCCCGATCAGGAGAAAAATAACAAAATAAATGAATAGAGTAAAAGATGTATATTATTCGATTAGAATAAGTTCATGGCACAAGTTATATGAATATTTGATATCATAATATGTTAGAACCAAAGAATTGAGAAACTTAACACGATTATGTTATTGTTATACTCATCCTAAGAAATCATGACAACTATAAAATGAAAATATTAATTTTGAATTAATTCATCAACTAACACCTGCAGGCTACAAACAAACAAATCCATAAACAAAATAATCTCATTCATGCATAATGATACCATAATATTCAGATTTAGAATGTCTCTTAGATTAAAAAAAAAAAAACACTTTTAGTAACAATATTGTCCTGTTAATTTCAAAGACCAAAATCCCTTTCAAATGGGGATCCCTCCATTTATATAGTGAGGAGTCCTTTTTACAATCGCTTTTCGTGGTAATTATGTAAATTTGAGCAGTTTCACAAAAGGGAATATTTATTTTAATACCACTTCCTTGGAGCTTGCTTTATTCCATACAATCTCTTCTTCAACATGCATACCAAATTTTCCTTCCCTTTGACCTCATACCCATGTGGTTGCTACATATAAATCTCTTCCTCCAAATCCCCATGGAGAAAAGTTGTTCTTACATCTAAATTTTCAAGATCTAAATATTCTACTACCACAAGACTTAAACATTCCTAATTGAATTCATCTTAACAACAAAAGAAAATATTTCATCAAAATATATACCTTTCTTTTGTGCAAACCCCTTTACAACAAGTCTAGCCTTATACAACTTTTTTCCTCCATCTTCTTCCTTCAAATTGTAAACTGATTTATTTTGCAATGCTCTTTTTCCTAGAGGAAACTAAACCAAGTACCAAGTCTGTTTATTTACCAAGGAATCCATTTCCTCTTTCATGCCTTTCTCCCACTTATTTTTAATATCTACATGCATTGTCTCTTCATAACATTCTAGTTCACTGGAATCTGTCAACAACAAATAACACAATTAAGAAGAGTATCGTTCATGGGGTCTACTTAGTCTGGTATATATTTTAACAACAGTTGTAGGAGTTTGAGGTTCTTGTTTCTCTTTTTTTTGTACATTTTGATATTTTGATACCTTTAGAATTTATTTTTTAGTGATCTCATCAAGCACTGTGTATTCTGGTTTTTCTTTTTCTTGTTTCTTTCCCTGCAAATGATCTTTGTACATGACCTTCTCATTGAATATGAAATATTTACTGCTAATGATTTTGTGATTTTCATAATCCCATAATCGATAACCAACTTCATTAACACTGTTTCCAATAAAGATACACCTCTTGGAATTTTCCTCAAGCCTTGTTCTATTTTCTTTATCAATATGGAAAAATTCTTCACAACTGAAAGTCTTCAAAAAATAATAGTTTACCTTTTTACCTATCCATTCCTCCTCTAGAATTCCACCATCCAAATAACTTGAAGTTCCTTTGTTTATTAAGTGAACAACAGTATATACAACATCTTCCCATAACTGTAAGGACAACCCAACATGCAATCTCATACTCCTTGCATGCTCCATGATTGTCTTGTTCATCTTTTCTGACACACAATTTTCTTGTGTTGTTCCTGGAACGTTTTTCTCTCTATAAATCCCATGGTATGAATAGTAATAATCAAACTCCTTGCTGCAATATTCACCTTCATTGCTTGATATGAGACACTTCAACCTTTTTCCTGTCTCTTTCTCAACCAAATCTTTTCATTTCTTAAAAGTATCAAAAACATCATATTTTTGTCGAATGCAATAAACCAAAGTTTTTCTAGTTGCATCATCAATAAAAGTAACATAATAATTAGAGCCACCAAGAGATGATACCTGAGTTGGTCCCCATACATCTGTATGCACAAGCTCTAACATTTCACTCTTCTTTTCTTTTTCAACTCTAAGAAATATGACTTTCTTCTATTTTCCATAAACACAATGCTCATAGAAATCCAAATCAATTTGTTTAAGATCTGGAAACAAATATATTTTGTCAAGTATTTGTATCCCCTTCTCACTCATGTGTGCAAGCCTATGATGCCACAGTGTTCTATCCACTCTTGTGGAATCTAAAGAGATAGAAGAGTCAGTATTACCAGTACATAAATACAATGTACCCACCTTCTCTCCTTTTTCTATAACCAGTGATCATTTGGTGTCCTTCCATGCCTTATCTGTAAATATATATATACAACCTTCACTTTCCAACTTCCTTGTTGAAATAATATTTTTCCTTAGATCTATAACATGCTTTACCTATTTCAACAACCATTGGTTTCCATTCTTTTTCTTTATTTGTACCTTACCCATTTGAACAATTTTGCTTGTTGCATCATCACCCAAATGAACTTGTCCAAAATCACCTTGAACATAATCTAGAAAATGTTTCCTATTGGGTGTGGCATGAAATGAATCCCCTAAATCTACTACCCAATACTTAAAAATATTATCTACAGAAAGAATCAAAGCATATTGTAACACATCACATGTTACATTTGCTTCTTGATTTTTCTCATGTTGTCCATCTCTCTGTTTCTTTGGAGCTCTGCAGTCTTTCTTCAGATGTCCTTTCTTCCCACAATTATAGCACTCTATATTTCCTAGTATGGATTTGGATCTGCGCTTCCTATAATTCCCGTGGTTTCCTGAGCCCTTTCCTCTATCATTGTTTCCCCTTGTTCTCCATGTTTAATGTATTACCTGATGTCTCACATGTTCTTTTCCGTTGCATTTCATCGCTAAGGATAACACCAACAACATGATCAAATTATAGAGTGTTTGAACTAGAGACAAAATTACTTACATCCATGACCAATCCATTCCATCTTTCTGGAAATGAGCACAGGTTTAGAAGATCCCTAACCTCATATTCAAAGTCCACTTTTATACAACTTAGTTTATTAATAACCATATTAAATTCATTTAAATTATTTGAAATAGACCCACCTTCTGACATCTTCATATTAAGTAATCACTTCATTAGAAATACCTTATTGGACACTGAGGGTTCTTCATACAATTTCGCCAATGTCTCCGTCATCTCCTTCATTCTCTTTTCTTTTGAAATATTGAAATCCACTGACACTTCCAAGATCATTCGTATTGTTCCTAGTGCCTTTTTGTCAAGAACCTCCCATTCTTCATCCTTCATGGTCGTCGAATTATTTTCTATTCCACCCAATGGTAGGCATAGATCCTTATGATATAAATAATATTCCATATTCATATTCCATAACTCGTAGTTTTGGTCATTAAATTTATCGACCCTAAACTTTCGATCTTTCTCCATTTCTCCCACTTGAACCAGGAACCCTCTTTTCCTATGAGTTACCTTTCGTTCTAATACCATTTGTTAGAAAACTAGGGTCACAGAGAAATACAACAAAATAAATTCGGAAATAAAACACATAATATACACAATACAGTAGAGACACATATATACATGGTTCACCCAGTGTGGGATACATCCACCAGAGAAATTCCAAGTCCTTCCTTATTATTATCCAAAAAAATGAAGGGATACAACCTACAACACACTCGTTGTAACTTCCTCTTCATTCTCTCACAGTATCCTCTCTCAGAATACAATATTTTCAATAATACACATACGCAATACAATTCCCTCATAAAAAAGGGTTTCCTTCTAGGGAAAAAAAATCTAAAAATAACTTCTACCATCAGAGATGCGACCTTATAATGAATAGTCTGGATTGACTACGAAATTACAATATTTTAGAAGGTAATTGTTTCCAATATTTCACTTCGGGGGCACTTCCCTCCAATCCCTTACCAAGGGGGGCTACAAAAATTGTCGCTACCCCCACCTGGACCCCCGTGGAGATAGTTGTGGGGGGGGAATCCCCCCCACACTCCCCCATTAGGGAAAGAAGTCCAAGCACAACTGAAACAATTATATGACTAAGGAAGATAATCAAGTTCCACAACCAAAAACTGGAAGGAGGATACAACCCCCTTTTCCTTTCCCCATCCTACCACCCTCGAATATAAGTGTAGAATCATTGTCACTACCACTGATAAAACTGTAACTTCCACTATTACTAATACATCAACGAACTTGTCATTGTCACATCAACCAACCTGTCAATG
Source organism: Picea engelmannii (assembly GCA_009831015.1). Classification (NCBI taxonomy): domain Eukaryota; kingdom Viridiplantae; phylum Streptophyta; class Pinopsida; order Pinales; family Pinaceae; genus Picea; species Picea engelmannii. Next base: position 215,623 of record ML792086.1, on the reverse strand, counting down.
TCACTGTCGCATCAACCAAACTATCACTATCACTGACATCGTAATTATACCATCATCAACCAACTATAACCATATCCACTCGCATGGATACAAAAACCATCACCATAACATGCAAATCAACCTATATCATACCATATACATCAAGCATGTACATCAACCATGTACCATGTATCCAATATGTGTCAATGTCTCCACAATATTCTTCAAGCATGTGATAACATCACCATGACATATACCAAACGAAATACCAAGATATCCAAGATATACTTCTAACAATGTATCATATCATCACAAATGTGTACCATATCATGTACCATCATCATCAAGACATTCCCCAAGAATGTACCAAAAACATAACCCTCAATAGAAAATGAAAATCATACATATGGTCTTATAGCAGACCTAATACACAAAATTACAAATGTGTAGCTCTTCCTCAACTTCAACAACCATAGAATAACATCTTCATCAAACTTTACCTCAGTCTCATTGGACAAGTTTTGGATTAGTCACAAACCATATATTTCAACAAGAATAATTATGTACTTGTAATGAATAAAGGTCTAAAATATTAACCAGAGATGCTCTGAGATATTTCTTTTATCTTCTCAAAATGTCAGGTTCTGAAACTTCTCAGAATAGAATTTATAGATAAAATGGAAAGCCTTCCTGAATTTTATCCTATTCTGGAGAGAGAACTTGTTCAACATACCATGCACTCATAATTTGAAATAGTATTTTGAAACTCATGCACAAGATACTAAATACTATTCTATTTCCACTAAAATTAGTCTCACAGAATTTGGATCCTCTATGAAAAAGTTATGATTTTTTTACCCGAAGCACATGGTTAAGACTAGTTTCAGGACTAGTCAAAAACCCTATCTTCCACAGAGTGTTCTCATGAACAAATTCATTTATGCGGACACAAACCAATCTCTCTAGTTTGGAAACCCAAATCTAGAAAAAAAATACACAAAACATGTTTCTTTCCTTAGATTTATGCATTCAAAATATTAACAAGTGAGGATTAGACTCATACCTTTTGACTAAAGGTCATCCTCACCAATTGTAGCTCTCCCAACTTGATCCAAAATATTTAATATGAAAAAATGTATATGGACACAAGCTAAATAGTGAAATAAACAATAATATCTTGACAAATCTATACAAATGACCAAGGAGAAATGTAATCAAGACAATTGAAATCTTTATAGGAAATATAATATGTAATTGTATTAATAATGGTGGAAAGAGTTACAACCAATTCCTTAGTGTTTAGAAGCACCTTCCAAAAATTTCATTGCTCCAATACCCACAATGCATCCATGAAATCCATCACCATCAACCAACTCCTTTAGATAAGATTGAATTCCTCCAAGCCAAAGAATTACTAACAATCCTCTAATAACAAACCAGAAGTAAAGTTATCAATCATTATCTCACAAACTCTTCACTATTTGCTATTATCCTTTCCTCATGAGGTAAGCCTCCTTTTATAGATTGAGGAGGACAAGGTTGAGGATATTAGGATGAGAGGTTAGTATCCCCCTAGATAAGGAGTATGGGTGAGATCCAAACTGATCGGAAAAAACCTCATCTCGAAGCTTCTCTTATGGAATATTCTATAAATCCATCATTTTCTCCCTTTTTAAGCAATGTTGCACCCTACAGTGGAACAACATGAAACACTGTCGCACCCTCCAGTGGTGCAACATGTGACACATCAGGTTTTCTCACCCTGCAATGATGCAAGATGTGACACACTCTTAAATAAAGGCTTTAAAGGCCCTAACAACATGTGTAACCCCTTTTCATGCTTTATTTCTCTCAAAGTAAGGTTATTCTTCAACAAGCATAGATTTTATGCTCTGGATGATAGAGGATAAGTGAACATCGTCAGTTGTGACAAAATATTGTGTAAAACAATTCACACCAAATTATGAGCTAGAAGGGGTGAGAGTTGAAATACTTTGTCGTGTGGGTATTGAAGAAAAATACTCATCAGTTAGAGACATGTCAACAAAAAACAAGGAATTATAGTATCATATCTGTGGTAGGCACTCCCATACTCAGATATATAAATGAATCCAAGAATAGATGTTTACATGAAAATATTCATGTATGATAAGTCATGGACACCAAATTACATCATGTATTCATGCCAAAATGTTTCAAATCTAAACATAGCCACTCAAAATACATTGTGGATCTATGTTATTAAGACTCAAATTTTGAACATAGCCATGAGACATACACTGTGGATATATGAAATAGTACATATTCAAAATACTCCATCGCAGCCTGGATCTATTTGACAAGAACCAGGGTCTTCATTTCCACTGTCCCATAGTACGATTCTAACCATGTGAATAAAGGTGTTGAATTCAAACATGGTAGAAACCATCTGATTATCGGTCATTAATGCTTACCATTAACATATGCGAAAGGAACCACAAAGAATGACAATGGCCCTTAAGGTACATAAGTACATTTTATTGAGTGTGAATATATGAGCCGATTTTGAACACCCATAGAACCATTCGATCAAAGTTCAATGATGAAAACCTAAGTCGAAGGCAAGGAAACTTGCCATTGAGGCATGCAAGTTCCAAGGTATTGTACAGTTTATAAACCATATTCCTAGATAGTGTCTTGAAGTTAATAGTAATTGGTCTGTCATAGGAGGGCCTTGATGTATCCCCCATCAATGAAACAAAATAGGCACAAATATTTAAAGTAGATAGACCATGGATTTTTTTATGACAGACTCAGGGATGGCTGATATTGTAACTACAAAGATGGTCGACATGATAGAAGGATTCTTTTAACCGGACTTCTTTTGAACATATGGATGACATGAAAACTATCTTGGAAGAATTGACTAAGGAGAGGATCAAAAACCAAAGAGTGGAATCATGGAGGAACATGATCAATCAAGAGACAAATGGATTTCCCAAATTTGACACAAGGAGTGAAAGTGTGTCATATTCAAGAGTGACTAGCTGCCAGAGATTAATACAAACTTTATGCAAATTCCCTTTCCCAATTTCCCCCCAACATTTATGGTGAGTACCTCTTTATTTTTACACAATATTGAGGAGGATAACATTTGATTCTACTATAATCTCATCTTTTGGATGAGTCGTTTGGAGTATTTTTAATGAACCGTAGGAAGAACTAGTTTGGTCCCATATGGGTCTTTCAATGTAAATTTTACGAGTCCAGAGAAAGAAAAACTCGGTGGCTTTTCATGTTTAAAGACTTTGAAAAACACTTAAATAAAACTATGTGGTTAAATTTTTCATAATTTTAGTCTCCCAAGCCCGAAAAAGTATAAAATAATACCCAGGAGAACTCTTCTAGGCATGATTGACTACAGTATTCCTTTTTCGTAATTAATCATACTCAGTCCAGAAAAGGGGTAAACTAAAATTTAATATATTCCCTTTCAAATCCTTTAATGAGTGTGAAATAAAGAAAGTTTGCTCAACAATCTTTTCGTATTTTATAGGGTTTCGAAAAGTACTTAAAGAAAATCACTATAGAATTTTGGTATTTTTTAAAGTTTTTAGAAAAAAAATACGTTTGACTATAACTGTATGTTTCAAAAATGACCCATCACCTACATATTCTAGAACAAATCATCAATTATTTTTTATAATTAAAGAAAACAACTAAAGACTATATTAAAGTGGGTAAAAATGAAAAAGAATATTAAAAGGAATATTCTTCACTAGATTAAAATAGACAAATGTATTTTTTTTCACCATAGTGTTTTTACCTCTTCCATACTAAATAAAACTCTATTTTAGTTGAAACTTCAGGAAAGGATTGTGAGTATATCATTGGACGATTCAAACTCTTTTTTTCTTCAGGTAAGATCTCTTCTCTCCCTCTTTCATTTGATAGTCATTTCTATCCATTTTTGGGTGGTTTTGAGCTTGTGGGAAATCCCTAAAATGAGCCTTATGGGTGTCGTGGGTTTCCCATATCAGGAACTGCGAAAATCTAAAGTGTCAGAGTCTTTCCCAATAGGGAACTACGACACTATCTCTATGTGTATAATGCACAGAGTGTGACACCTAGAAACCAAAAATTTCTTTTGTATTTTGAGAAGTGATACTAGAGAATTTTGGTTTTTGGGTGATAAATAAATTCTTCCTTGGTTGTTTGCAAACTTTTGACAGGTTAAAATGATATAATGGAGGGAAAGAGAGCACAAATTAGAAGATCAAATTGCCACAAATGACCCAAATACTATGTTGTCTCTCCAGATGTGTGGATTGGATAAATTTTTCAAGATCCATGACATGAGGGATCAAGTTAAGTTCCTAGAGTTCTTGGTGAAAATGTGAGAACCCGAAGAGAAAGTGTTCAAGGTCGGTGTCCATGATTTGGCTTTGTATATTGAGGACATCTATTTTTTAACTGGGTTCTCAAGGCATGGAGAGAGAATATTTTTGTCTATATTCAAAGGAGGCGGTGATAAAACTGAGAATTATATTGCACAATATTGTATTTCCAGGACAAGGAAAAGTAGTGGGAAGATACCCATTAAAAATGTGAGAGACCTCTCCTTAAGAACCATTTTACTCACCATTACTCGAGTTTCCACAAGTGCATCTCCTCATTTGGCCAAAAATTATCATATGCAATATGTAGTGGATTGTATGGCTCCAACAGTGTTCAATTGGTGTAAGGGGATACTCAAAAGTACGAAAGATTAGTTGACAAAGTGCAAGACTGGTCGAATGAAGCAATTTGGTTACGAGTCAATATTAGTCTCTTTCTTCTTGGAAAGAGTTCCACTTTTGCATTTACAGTCTATGGTTTTAGAAGAAGACCCAGACCCATGAGAGCCTTGAATGAAGAGGTGTGTGGACCTAATGACGCAGCATGGTGGCAGTCCCATAGTCTCCTACGATGAGAATTTCATCAGATGGGTGAAGAAAAAACTCATCATGATAGAGGAATACGCCTATGACGGAATGTATTTCCAAGGATATCCTGATATGATCCTTCCATCAGGGTACCATTGGAATGATGCAAGTAAAAAAGAAAACTATTTTTAAATTTTGATTTTATTTCATTTTTTGGGTGTATTGAGACTAGTTTGGATTTTAACATGCAGATATTGGGCCTTCTAGATCATATGGAGTCTCGCCAATCTAGGGGTCGGATGAGATAGGTGTGATAGTGGCTCAGAACTGCAATACAGTAGAGAAGCTTGAGGAGATAGAGCATAACCTCAGGGGAATGACTATGGGTATCCCATACGTTCCGATTGATGACATATCGCGTCGATATCAATGAAACATGGTAGAGGTTTATGGACATATAACTCTTCTAATCCAGAGGGTAGCTTAGGTAGTAGTGTGCTATCATGAGAACTATGTATAGTATTTATTTTATTATTTTTGACCATCGACATGTATTGATATGAAATCCATAGGCTTGGTGTTGTCTCAACACATTTTGAAAACATTTTGGAATCTTAATATAAAACAATTTATACTTTGTCTTATTCAATGCAAAGTATGTACGTGATCTCTACAGATGTTACAAATTTCTATCTAACACATGATTAACTAAAGCGCTTGTCAATGCTTTTAGACCTTTTGGAATTTGTTGAAATTCTAAATAATCAAATTCTATTTCCAAGAGGAAAACTATTAAATATACCCGTAAAAGTGTAGGACTTCGGATAGAATAAATGTTAATTAATTGTAGTACCATGAGTTGAGATTCAAGTCATACAACTAAAAGGTGAATACAAAGTGAAATGGATTTGGTTAATAGTTCAATGACTACAGTATATTCCACAATATTATTAGTTGTGTGTCCAAGGAATATATCGTGTAGACTTATAAACTCATCAGTGGGTCTATAGATTTCTCCTACAGTAGATGCAAGGTTCTGGGTATTGCGGCTAGATCCATCAACAAATCCAACATAAGATAGAGGGAACGTTGACATCTGCAAATCAAGCACAATGCAAGATAAGAAGTAGGCAGAAATCGATAAAAAAGGAAACAAAAAAACATGAAAGTATGTTACAATATTTACAAAGAACATATGTAGAATAATTCTAAGCATAATACCATTTAAGGTAAATCCCATTTATGGGTTCACCCAAAGAAACTCCATCACAATCTACCAGCTCATAAGCCCCTTTTTCTAATGCACGTTTAACAATGTAAGGGCCACACCACATGGGCTCAAATTTTCCAGCTCCTAAGTTTCTGTGATCTTGGTCATATAACAGGACCAAGTCATATTCATAAAACACACAAGGTCTAATCATTTTATCATATTGATATTTGACACGTTTTTTTATGAGTTTATCTAGCTAAGGAGACATCACATCGAATTTCATCTAGTTGTGTCAAATGTAAAAGATGTTCTTCCTCAGTTGAAGTATTAGGAAGCAATTCGATGACCAATTTCAAATATGGTGTTTCTCATTCAATCGACAGTACAACTTCTAAACCATACACCAGCTGAAATGGTGTAAAAGCTGTGGTTTTTTTAACCGAAGTTCGATATGTCCATAATGCCAAAAACAATGATATGCCAATTCTATTTATGAATCCCTATCATCCTACAAAGCATAGTCGAAAAAACTTTGTTGATAGCTTTGACTTGGCCATTGGCCTGTGGATAGTAAGGAGTTGAGTTTTCATGCCATAAACCCAAATTTGCGGTTAATTCTGAAATCATACAGTTCTGAAAATCAATTCTATGATCAGTAACAATAGCTTGGGGCACACTGAATTGAGTGACACTGTGATTAAAAAAGAAAAGAGTTGCAGTTTTCTTGGTATTGTTATATGTGGGCATTGCCTCGGCCCATATAGTAAAATAGTCTACAATGACTATAATGTATCCATACCCCCCAACTAAGCGAGGTTTATATGTCATGAAATCAATGCCCCATTTCGTAAATGGACCAACAAACACTACATTGTGTAGAGGAGCAGGAGGAACACGCAATTTATGATCATATATCTAGCATGCATGACATTATTGGACTACAAGAATGAAATATTTAAATAATGACGGCCAAACATATCTCGCCCGTAGAATTTTTTGGGTTGTGGCATGCCCAAAACATATGACTACCACATGCTCTACCATGGAATTCATTAAGGGCTATCACAATTCCTCGTGGATTAAACACCGCTGAAAAATAAAAATTGACACCACAACGATAAATTTTATTGCCAATAATGATGTATTGGCGAGATTGGTGTCGAATACAACGACAGTCAGAACTAGAGAGATCGGGCTGAAAGGTATGTATTTGGAGATATATGATGATATCCTCATACCAGGGATCAAAAGAGATGATAAGAAAAAGGGTCATCAGGGATCAATTCTTTTATGAAACACTCATATTCAGAGGAGGGAAGGTCAAAAATCATCTCAGCAAAGACCAAGGATTTTTTAGATTTGGATTTTTCAAATTCCAAATCAAACTCTTATAGGATGACAATCCATTTTGAGTATTTCCCCCCCATCATTTGGCGGGTTAAGATATTTTTTGTTGGCACAGAGGCAAACCCAGGGTTCAATGCTTCAGCAACACACCAACAAAAACCTAACTACCAACCCTTTCGAAAACACCTACAAAGCAGATGAAGTCTCACCCGAGGTAGAGACAGGCAGGGTTGCAAGACTCAAGTGTCTACAACCTAGTTCGGACACAGATCTGTGATCACTATACTTAACAAAGCACTTAGAAATTCACATTCATTAGTCTTTAACCCTTATTCACATCGCAGTTGAAACCCTAATTACGGAACAACATAGTATTCATCAAGCTCAAGCACTTCTAATCATCAAGCACATAGCATTACAACAGATCTAGCATTCATTCACATCATAAAGAATTAAGCTACTATATCAGATGCATATAACATAAAGATTACAACACTAAACATAAATCACATATATAACATATCATCCACTTTTCACAAAGCAACCACAACATAGGATATACGTGGTTCACCCCAATGTGGGGCTACGTCCACCAACTCTTCTTCTTATTTATTATCTTCTTTCAATATTCTTACATGCACAAAGCCACAAAACCAACTCCGCATAGGACATGAGACATGCGTGCACCTTTCCAGATCCTCCTTCCTTGAGTCATGTCCAAGTACAAATCCTTTCATGATCTCTTACAATCAATTGCACTTAGCTTTGCAAGTTCTCAACACACAGTATGCACAAAGCCTTTACAATCACATAGATCAAACTCTAGCACTTAGCACCTTGGCCCCTTCTTTCATCGCCTAGCTACTTATTTATATATTACAAAATAGGATTGAGCATGGGTAAACCCATGGGCCAACATCCCATACCCGTTACATAAACCCTAACTACAAAAAGCATGCAAAAGGGGGTGAGATCCCGTGATCTTCGCTTCCCCTGGGCGCTCCATCTTTGACCTTCTTGTCGAATTCCCAAAAGTGATCAAACATGACCAAGGTTCTCCAAAACTTGGTTGAGGGCCAACAGGCCCCCAAAACTCACCTATGACTCATCCCGAGTCACTCTAATCTGGGCAACTCTACTTCAAAGGCCTCGAGCTTGGATCAAGCTGCCTCGACTTCCTGCTTCGCCAGAGCCTCCTGCTTGATGAATTTCTAAATGATTGTCTCGGTGACAGGTCATTGCAAGCGTTGTTCCACTAAGGTGACCACTTGTTCCAGTTGTGCATCTTGTCCCTCGATATCCTCAAAAAGTGTGCAGTCTTTGTCCTGTATCGGCTGGAGTCTCTAGGTCACTTCCATGAATTTACATTGGATGGCATGGACTTGTTGTTGGACTACGCGTTGTTCCTATGACATTTTCATCTTCTCAATTGCTGACAGTACCTTCAACTATTATTTCATTATCGTTGCTTGTTTCTTTGCTTCCTGGAGCTGTGAATCCAATATCTAGATCCTCTACAAGGCGCTCATAAGTCTCTGCACTTCAATTCCTTAATTTCTTGCATTCTGAAGCCAATGACTTGATTTTTTCTACTACACTCCTGGAAGTTTCTTCTCTCTGGTATCACACTTCCTATAGTGTGCTTGACTCTGCTTGCAATTCCAGTTCTGACACTCTTTCTTGAAGCTACTGAATACCTTCATCAATCTTCTCCACTTGACTCTCCACTGTGTCTTCTTCTATGTGTGCAACGCCCAACATAGAGCGAAGTGCTATGGGGACTACTTCTCTAACTCTGATGTTCTTTGTGAGTAGTTTTTCTTTTTCCTTCTAGATATGTGCTCTATCCTTTGCAAACTTTTACTTTAGGTCATCCTCCTCTTGCTACGCAATCTGACATTGCTCTAAGGATTCCTCATTTGTTTTCTTTAATGCCTTTCTGGGCTGCTCCTTTTCCTCTTGGACCCAATGAAGGTGATCCTCTGTCGAATATGTTAATCTGCATAGCTGGGCAGGATCATCTCCTACTTCTATGCCCCCTGATGACAACGACGCAGTAGACACTGTGAGGCTTGAATAAAGAGCCTATTGTACCCCTTTGAGGTCTGCCTCGATCTTGTCAAACATTGTCTCCTATTTGTCTTCGCTTTGCTGCAAAATGTCCTTTGAGGTATCTGATACAGTGATGATGATGAGATCAATATCATCCACTATGAGCATAGTCTGTAATTGAGGCTTATTTTCTCATGATTTCTTTCGTGCTAATGGTTTCTTCAGGGAAACCTTTCTTTTCTTGGATATTTCAACCTCTGTGATGGGATCCTTAGGCGGTGTCACTTCACCCTGTTCCTGTTTGTTTTCTTCCCCTTCATTCTCTTCCTGGTCTACTTCATCATTTCCTCCTCCTCTGGTGAATCTGGTGTAGTTTCCTTTGATGAGTTATTCATTTCCTGTACTTCTTCCTTCTTCTTCCTTCTGCTACTGCTGGTCCATCATACTCTTCTCGAGTGACTATAGGACTTTCGATGAGGTCAGGGTCGGAGAGTTCTTTCTGTTCAACCGGTACAAGGAACTTTGTAGGCCATTCCTTGGTTATTTCTTCCATGTCCTCATGTGTGAGTTTGTAACAGGACTGGAGATCTTCCTTGTGTTCGTCCCCACACACAGTGATGTAAATGAAATGCCTATCTACGTGGAACTTTGCAAGTGGCCTGAACCTATGCAGAGTATTTGGCGTAATGCGAGGGAAAGATTCAATGGCCCTCTTCAGCTGTAAATAATATGTGTGGAACACCGCATTGGATTTCCATTGTTTTGACATGTCGCTCGAATACTAGAGCGTAGTGAAATTCGCGGCTAGTGGTTCAGACGACTCAATTTTAGGGAAGATCGCTCCTTCCAACATCTCCCAAGAAATGAAGGCAATGAAAATATGAAACCAACTAAAATGAAACTCGTAGCTGTGGTCCTGTGCTTCATGGAAATCTTGCTCCAACTGGTTGATGAGGTAGATCTCCTAGTTCATTTGCATCACTTCGATGCATTTTCCTGCAAGGTCGATGATGAACCCCATGACCTACGCGGGTCTGTTCTTCCTGATGATTGTACCAGGGATCAACTAGAAATCTAGGCTCACTGCTCCATTTTGGATGGAGGCTACCTTGTAGCTCCACTTCCCCTTCTCTACATCGCCATAAGTGTCTTTTATGCGCTACGCCAGGGCATGATCTGTAGCCTTCCCTGGGGAAAAATCCTGAGGTTTGGTTCCTTGCATGCTCAATCCAATGATCCGATGGATTAGCATCGGATCTACGGTGATGTGTCGATCCAACCACAGGTAAACACCATGGTAGCATGACAAGAGGATTTTAATGCATGCGTTAACCTCCTAATGTCTGTCGAAGTGTGGTATCTTCATCACATTCAAGATTTTCGTTTTCACAATATCCATGGTCCACAGCTGGGGGAATATCTTTGATTTCTTCCCCGTTGTCTTTGTCAAATACTTGTGTGGTGCAAGCATGCCATAGTTCTTGCGGTATCCTAAGTTGAAGTCACTGATATTTAGCATCATAATCTGTCCTAATTATGGTCCAACTATGTGTATCCCCTTTGGGAGGTACTCAATGATAAGTGTATAGTCGAAGTCTCTCGGGACGTTGTCGTGAATAACAAGCCAGCCAGAGGCAGGATATAGTCGAGCAGGATTGATGGGATGAACTTCGCATTTTCCAAGTTGTCGCGATGCTTGCTCCATTTCTCTGTCACAATTCAAGATGGCCCAGATCGACATGCAGTCAATGGGGAGGCTTGAAATCCTCTCATCGATGAGGCCTATGCTCCTGCAGACATGACCTTCTCCACCATGAGGTCTATAAAAATATCTTCGATAGACTTCTCTACTGTGCTGAATTCGTCCGACATACATGCTCGTGATCAAATATCCTGAGTCGGAAAAAAAACACTCGAGGTAAGCAGAACGGGTGGCGAGGTCTCAATAATCACTACACAAAATAAATTAGTTCTCTATGGGCTCGGATAATCACAATTTTCAAAAGTGTCCTCGGTGAAACATTCAACAGGATAAATAGACAATGTCGTAATGGACTCCTCCAATGGGCAGGAATGCCTCAATCAATCCAATTTTGTCCATTATGGTGCGGTCCCAACGGTCTAATGGTGATCTTTCAGTAAATAATTTTGTTTCTAGCCATTCTGGAGTGTCATTCTAATGGTTGAGATGCCTCCAACGGTCATATTTCTTTGTCGTGGTGAAGTGCCAGTCTACGCTATTCTTCTATTCTGGCGAGGTTCAAGTTCTGTAAACCTACGTTCTGCGAAGTCTTCCCTGGAACCTCCTACAAATTTTATAGCTTTGACTTCTTCTTACTGATATTTATTTCTTTCTTCCTTGTGATCTGTGTCTTTGGATTCCTCTTTACATTATTGTTCTTATCTTTTCTTAGCATAGTAACTTCTCACTACTGAGGATCTTTCACAGGGTTCAAGAGTGATACTTCTTCTCTCATTGTTTATGGAGTAGGTGCTCTTCTTTTCTACATGGATAAGTTCTTTAAGACTTCTTGTGTTCTTTCAACTTAGACAACCAGGTCTCTGGCCCTCAATTGCTTTGACTTGTCCTCGTTTTCTTCTATTAAAATCGTTATTCTCCTAGCCATGAAATCCTTTAATTCTTTCTTTTTATTTTCTATATATTCCTCTTCTCATTTCCTTCGGATCTCATCTTTCTCAATCCAGGTCCTTCCTAACAAAAGTGCAAAAGGAGTGTTGTTCTCAACAAACTTAACGACCTCAAATTCTTCTTATTTCGATGTTCCATGGGCAATCACAAGTACATGAGTAATTCTTCCACATAGGGTTATCATCTTTCCTTTAAACAAGCCTATCCCTCCCAATGAAGGAAAAATAACAGACTTTCCCAAAATTCCCCAAGTACTTTCTGTCATAATGTTCACTTGTGTTTCCTTATCCAAAACACGGTGTATGTCAAAGTCTCCTATTCTTGTTTATGTGCACTTATTCTCTTTTAATATCTCTGGTAAACTAATGTCTTTGTGATCATTCAATGTTTCTTTCATCTACAATAATATAGTCTCTGATTCTTTCTGGTTCTTTAGCATATTATTAGTCTCTTGACCATCTTCATGGTTTTCTTGTCTCATGTTCATCTTTTCAAGTTTAGCAATCATTCCAGGTAAATCTAAAACTTCATGTCCAATATCTTTACAACAAATGAAAATAGGACCTCTATTAAGGCATTCCTTAGCAATATGTCTCGGTCTTCTGCAACTATAACAAAGAGTCAAACCTCTCTTTCTCTTAAATGATCCCCAACCTTTCCTGTACTGAGCACTGGGATCACACTGATGGAACTGCAAAAAATTCTTTCTAGGATCCTTCATCCACGTGTTAGTCCAAAAATTCTTTCTATGCATAGGAATAACATATCTTTCACTATTTCTTTCAGATCTATTCATATAACATCTTCTTTCTTCTAGTTCTTCCCTAGTTTTCAGACTAGGACAAAATCTATCAAACATACTTAGATTCATACTTTCGAAGAAAAAAATTCCACTTATCTTACCTTTATCAGAGCACAAAGCTTTAAAATATTACCTCTTTTCTTCAGATTGGACTTATCTTATTAGCACAGAGATTCACAAGTCAAGTAGAATAATGTGCACTACAACAACATATCTACACACAGAGCTTTCTCTTTTCTATATTTCCCAACAATCACAGTTTCAGGTCCCGGCAATGGAACCATTTTGTGGCACATGGGAAGACCCAGGGTTCAACGATTCAACAATGCACCAACAAAACCCTAACTACCATCCCTTTCGGCAACACCTGCGAAGTAGATGAAGTCTCACCTAAGGTAGAGGCAGGGGGGTTGTAGCACTCAAGTGTCTAAAACCTAGCTGGGACACAGATCTGTGATCACTATACTTAACAAAGCACTTAGCAATTCACATTCATTAGTATTTAACCCTTATTCACATCACGGTTAAAACCCTAATTATAGAACAATGCAGTATTCATCAAGATCAAGCACTTCTAATCATCAAACACATAGCATTACAACAGATCTAGCATTCATTCACATCATAAAGCACTAAGATACTATATCAGATGCATCTATCATAAATATTATAGCACTAAGCATAAATCACATCTATAACATATCGGTCACTTTGCACAAAGAAACCACAACACAGGATATACGTGGTTCACCCCAGTGTGGGGCTATATCCACCAACTCTTCTTCTTCTTTATTATCTTGTTTCAATATTTTTACATGCACAAAGCCACAAAACCAACTCCGCATAGGACAGGAGATCTGCATGCACCTTGCCAGATCCTCCTTCCCTGAGTCAGGTCCAAGCACAAAGCCTTTCACGATCTCTTACAATCACTTTCACTTAGCTTTGCAAGTTCTCAACACATATAGTATGCACAGAGCCTTTATATCACATAGATCAAACTCTAGCACTTAGCACCTTGGCCCCTTCTTTCATCGCCTAGATACTTATTTATATATTAGAAAATAGGCTTGATCATGGGTAAACCCATGGGCCGACATCCCATACACGTTACATAAACCTTAAACCCAAAAAGCCTGCAAAAGGGGGCGAGATCCTGCGATATCCACTTCGCTTGGGCACTCCGTATTCGACCTTGCTATCAAAGTCCCAAAAGTGGTCAAACACGACCAAGGTTCTCCAAAAATTGGTCGAGGGCCAACATGTTGCATGGGGTTACAATGAGAAATAATGGTGTTTTTGTGCATTAAGATGTAGTGATGAAAATGTTGGACAACTTGATAAAAAATTCCCCTCAGATAAAACATCATGATGATAATATGTAAATATATTAGGTAATACAAAAATTTCAAGATAAGTAACAATAGTCTGGGGCTTAAGGAATAAATAGGAACGATGATGACTATCATCCCAAGGAGTTTCTTCCAAAGACATGACCTCTAGGATACTCTCATCAGAGGGAAAAGTATAGTCAAGAGGATCGAAGAATGCCATATAAATAGGCCAAGACAATTGAGAATACTCATCAAATACGTCACTCCTGGGATCACTAGTGTCATAAACAATCATAGATGAATATTGGATTGCTTCATAAATGATTTCAATAGGAATAAGTGGCATTCTATCACCATAGTTGTCATATTCAGATGGACTGGGTACTACCCAAGAATCATACGAGTCAAGGGATTTACTGGTATCAGTTAAAATCATGTTCACTTGGGAAACAGTAGGAGGAGTGCCAGGTGGTGGGAGTGGAAAATTCCATATCATGGATTAATCTTTCAAAATACCCACTCCAACATCCTCATAAGAAAAAGGAGTTTTCTCGATAAAAGGAACACTACCAATGTGTGAATAAGAATTAAAGTAAGTGAGTTGGTATATTGTGACTATTTTTCCTTGATGAGTGAAATGTAGTACACGAAACAAAGTAGAAACTACGAAAAACATGGCGTAAATCCAACTACGTCCTAGCAAAATATTATAACCGAGCGATGCATAGACAACTTCTACTTCAATAGTGACAGTTTTACCTTCTAATTGAACCGGTAATGCAGTAAGTACTCCAAACGGATTAAATTCTCTACCATCAAATGCTTTTAATGTATCAAGTGATTGGTTAATTGATGAAGAACCAATATCTTTCCAACAGTTAAGAGACAACAGGCAAGGAGAGGAACCTTCATCTATAATAGTACAAAAAAAGTCTTTTGGCATACAATGACTTGAATTTGAAACACAAGTTGGTGAGGGAGCCTTGGAATATGTGTTTTCAAGTCAAAGGCTATTATATTTTCATCACTAGGTTCAATTACACTGACGGATGAAAACAATTCTCTTGGTTGTGCAAGGAAATTTTGGAGGACTTCAATGGCCAGCATTACAAAAGGAACTTGAGACAAATCTTCTAAAATATTATAGTTTTGAGAAGGTTGTGCATACAGATTAAAAGGCGACCTACAAAAAATGCCTTTGGGAGGTTTTTTAATCATTGTTTCTGAACTAGGTCAATCAATCTGTAAAGGACCAGTAGGTGGTGGGGTAGATGTAGAAGGTTGGTTAGTAGCACTTCCATTTGAGGAAGGATAGTATTTTGGTCATGTTGTGAGTGAAACATCTTTATCTTTATCTGTGGTACACATAAGTACATAAGATCTTCCTGACACAGAGGGTTGCTCTGAAGTAACCTTTTGAGTCTACTGATATGGAAAATGACTAGTCAATAGAGTGGGTGTAGCTGAAGTTCCTTTAAGGAAACAATTGACATCAACACGACACAGACAATATTCAGTGTAATGATCCTCATCGCAAATGAGACAAGGATATTTGGGTTTACGTTTTATGTTATCTTCAACGGGTGGAGGTTTTGGTTTTTCTTGTGGTTGGGAAGTTTGGTTTGTTTTTATTTTTTCCTTTTTCTTATATGCAGTTTTAGCAGTTGGTGTAGATTGAACCATGTTGACCTCAGAAGTATTACTAGAAAGAGTGGAAGGAGGTGTAGTATTTGGAGTAGTCGTAGTGGTGGGATTTGGATTGGGGTTGGAATTTGTGGTATAAGTCTTACTTTTAGTCTCTTGATTAACAAAACCAATCACACCATCAACATTATGAGCTTCCATAGGAATGTTTGGTTTGGATTTGTCTATGAGAGAGGAGCATGAGAAATCATATCATACAATGTGCTATTTTGAGAATATACTAAATCAAGATATTGGGCATGAATAATGGCTTGTTCCTGAGTAACTAATCCTCCCATAGCAACATATCAAGAGATGGATCCAAAAATATATTTAGCAAACCATTCAACTAACAATTGGTCAGGAATGTGAGCTTTGATTAATCATCTTCTCCATCACCACTCATGAATATGATCAGAAATATGAGTAGAGGTGGTTTGTTGAAGTGAAGCTAAAATCACAATACATGTTTCATAACGAATATGTAGTTGAAAATGTGTGAGGAAGGCCATGGATAATGAATTTAAGTCACAGAATAATCCTCCAGGTAATTTAATATACCACTTAGTTGTTGTTCCCATAAGAGTTCTTTGAAAAATACATAAGCGTATAGAATCATCCATCAATGAATTTGATGAACATCAAATATGGAAAGTCATAACATGATTATTAGGATCATCTCCCAGCTTACCATTGAACTTTGAGATATCCGAGGGTAATTTGGAAGGAACAAATGGCCAAAAAGGAGAGTTTGAAATGGGATCATTCATTAATCAAGACAAATTTGGTAAATACTAAGTAGCTAAAAATTGTAATTGTCGATTAAATTTCAGATACTCGTAACTTTGAGGAGGAAGTCTTGTTGGAATACTAGTAGGACCATAAGAAGATTGTAAAGGTGTAGTATATATGGATCCTAATGCAGAATGTTGTTGTGGGTTTTGGGACATATAAGTAGAATTAACTTGTAGGTTAGGAATCCCTCCTTGAGGATGAATACCCTTTTGAATAGGTTGACTCCATGTAGGGTTCACAGTTCCTGGAAAATGTTTCCCAGGATTAAGACCTCCGAAAACATGTTTAGAAGAACCAATGTGATAAGTTACTCCATCTGAATTCCCATCGAGGTAGCTTACCCCCCAGACCCTTATTTTGTTCCAAGATTCCAAGATGGTCCTATAGCCTTTGATCCAGTGAAAGGGTGACACATAATAAAAAAAAATTCCCCAGCCAAAGGTTTTCCCACATACGAAATTTGTGTCCCAACATAAAGATGATATATAGAAGGGTACTGACCACTTTGTCCTCTAGGAGGGTTCGATACTCCTAATGAAATTTGGGTAGGACTAGGAATGCATACACTAATAGAATTATATCTAGGAGGAAGTGATGGACCTTCTCTAAGAAGAAACAGTGTTCCAAAAAGGTTTTGAGATGTCGAAGAGCTAATAGCTTGAAAAGTTAGATTTTGCACAATCATCATGGCACTATTCAATTGAATAGGAAGGACAAGACCTACCCCACTTGACATCTGATTGGAGATAGTAGTAGTATTACCTATTTTTCCTACAGGATAAGAAAGGAAAAGGTTTGAGGATGTGGTGATTGTGATAGTAATAGCAGGTGTAACTGGTGTAGGAAATGATTGTTGACTGATACTCAACCGGTCAAAAATATCACGACCCGCGAGAGTTCTCCATAAAGGATGAACTATAATTCTACTAGGATCTGATATGCTATAGGTTTGAACAAGGGTTGTGAATCGTTCAGTTTGACTATGTTTTCCTGATTCCATATTTTCTTCTTCAAAAGGCCTTGATGGTAATCTAGGATAATCTTTCGTTACAATTCACCCTAAAGAATTTACTCGAACTAAAAGTGGAACCAAGGGATTAGTTAATGGTGGGTTTGTAGGATGTATAAAACCTTCTTGAACACTTGTGATAACTCCTTTGGAATGTTCAATCAAAGGAGTAGAAACACTCTCAGTGTCAAAGAAATTTTCTTTGTCAAAAATATCTCCACGAGAAGTATCTTCTGGTGAATGGGGAGGTATTGGTTGATAATATTCAAGAGGAAATACCTACATCCTACGTGAGGGAAGAATACCATCATCAACCATGGTAGAAAGGGTAGAAAATTTAAATCCAACTATAGAAGGAAGTCAACACACAACTAACAAACTAGGAAGCAAACCATGCAAACCAAACATTCCACAGTGAACGCACTAGTTGGTGATGAAATCCAACGTCATGAGAGAAATGTGAAAAGGGATGGGGTAGAATGAGTGGACCAGTTACGTTGGAGACCTGGTTAATGGACTTACTCCTTGCTGCAAGTACTCGCAAAGAATATCTGTGGGTTACCCTCCAAGGATCTCGAGTGCATTTTACCAACGTATGACCCAGGTACAATAGAGACTTTCCCCTATGTCTTCACCTTGTGTAGGACCCTTAAATATTATGGCTTCTAAGGTTACCGATTACAACACTCAAACCTGGGGAAATAGTCAACAATCGAATATACAAGTAAGGGAAGGGTCAAAAACCAAAATCCCTTTGATAGGTGCCTCAAACCAAGGTAAGACCTCCCAAGTGATCCCCAAGTGTATAATGCCACTGTTTGTAATACGTGCAGACCACTCCACCAAGACCAACCAAGAAGGGTTAGTTACTCCACTAATCCCAATGTGACCTCATGATTGACTAATCTGGATTTTATAAGTAGAAAAAAAAGAATCCAGCTTATTAAAATATCCTTAACACAAAATATACGAGATACAGTAATACTGGTTTTCTATTCAATAAGGAAATAAGCTGAAACTATAAAATGTAGTGGAAAACAAGCTTGTTGGAATGGTGGCGGCTTATCTCTGAGAAGAGATTTGACGATTGCACTCATTCACAAGAAGATGGTTACAATGAGGCTCTGAAGGCCTTTTACAATAAAAAGGAATTTCAAAAACCCTAGACATCCAAAAACCTAACCCTAGGAGATGAAGTGCCAAAAGTCAAGTGGGCTCCGTTTGGGTAAGTTAGTACATCAACTTCCCAAGGTCGTAACTTTTGCATACGATCTCTGTTTTAGGCGCACGATAGCCCGTTGGAAAGGTATAACCGATAAGAAATTTTTGTGATTGGCCTAGAGAAATATCTTTGGCAGTGCCATGGGACCCAAATCCCCAAAAAACGTCGTTTAGGGCCTCAAAACGGCCTCGAAAGTTTGGAACCCAAAAAACTGCCGAAAAACTTCCAAGGTGGAAAATTGTTTTTTTAGCCAGTGGAATAGGCGGGTGGCCACCAATATCCACCTGGATCAATCCTCCCTCCTTAGGAAGAAATGGTATCTATTGCATTCAGTTCCCCCATCAAATGAGGAAATTTCTGCTGAATTTGGCCCCAGGTGAGCCACTTGCCTTGGTGCAAGAGTTTCCCTACTTTGACGACTCGATAAAGTTGGATCCTTTGTTTTCAAGTACCCTTGATCTTTGTGTCCACAATATGATCATTGGATTCCTATTTCATGTAGTTAGGGTTGAGCTCTATTGGTGTCAACTACTCTACTATCTCAGAGGTGTCCAATAATGGTGGGAAATATGGTCTAAGGAGAGCCACGTTGAAGACTGGATGTAGACCAAGGAAGGGGGCAATGTTGAGCTCAAAATAATTGTTACCCACAACCTTGGTGATGGTGTACGTCCCATAATGGAGTGGGCGAAGCTTTGAATGGGGCCCTGTAAGACGTTCTTTCTACAAATGCAATCAAAAGTTGTCTCCCACATGAAACTTATGTGGCACCCGATGTTGATCATGGTGCTTCTTGTACTTGGCATTAGACTTCTGTAGAATATCCTGAACCTATTCTCAAATGCAATGGATCCTCTCAATGAATCGGGTGGCTTTCTCAAATTTTGGTGGAGAAGGGGACGAGTCGGCCGAGATGGTCACCAGGGGTAGTGAAACATCCATGGGGCCCAATGGTTTGAATCTCAACCCCACCTGAAAGGGGATTTGGTCAGTTGAGCTATGAAGAGCTCGGTTGTAGCTATGTTGGACATAGGCAAGACTCTCATCCCATGTGCGGGGGTGTTTTGAATTGTACATGCACAGGATATGTACAACCATCTGATTGATAACCTCATTTTGGCCATCTGTCTAGGGGTGGAAGGCAATGGATTTGGTGAGCTTGGTATCCAGTAGTGACCAGAGGCTCAACCAGAATGAGCTGAGGAACTGACTTTCACAGTCTGAGATAATGGTTTGTGGGATCCCAAAAGGTACCTGTTAGTGCCAATCCTTGCAAGGGGCTGTTTCTCTCCGATTTCAGGCCCTTGGTGTAAATGCGTAGAAATGGGGTTTAAAAACCCATCAAACACGTTTTATTCAAAGGCCGCAGTCATGAGCGCTGAGAGAAGCACACAGAAAAGGTCCATTTCGGGCTTAAAATCAAGCGAGCCAACATTTTGTTTTCAACGACGAGGATCCGCAGATGGAGCAAATCGATGGTCATCGGGTAAGCTTGAGTCACGGAGTTGCATGAGGTTTAGTGCATGGGCTCATCTCTTATGGACAAAGTCATGAAATGATTAGCCGCTTTGTGATTTCGGCTATTGAGACTTCAAAGGACAAAGGGTTTCTCTTCCACTGCATTTCAAAACCTCGAAACGCGAAATGCGAAAAGCACCCAGGAGCCGTTTTGACATTTCGGCTACCAGGACTTCAAAGGACAAAGGGTTTCTCTTCCACAGCATTTCAAAACATGGAAATGCAAAATGTGAAAAGAGCATAGGAGCCATTTTGACATTTTGGCTACCCGGACTTCAAAGGACAAAGGGTTGCTCTTCCACTGCATTTCGAAACCCCGAAACGCGAAATGAGAAAAGTGCCTAGAAGTCGATTCGACATTTCGGCTACCAGGACTTCAAAGGACGAAGGGTTACTCTTCCACTGCATTTCGAAAACCTGAAACACAAAATGTGAAAAGTTACCAGGAGTCATTTCGACATTTTGGCTACCGGGACTTCAAAGGACGAAGGGTTGCTCTTCCACTGTATTTCGAAACCCCAAAACACGAAAAGCGCCCAGGAGTCGTTTCGACATTTTGGCTACTGGGACCTCAAAACACATGGGGTCTCTCTTTGTGTATTTAGTCTCATCCACCCTCCATGGAAGAAGCAGTTAATGAATATTGAGTAGGTGGTTGAGACCTCAGCTCAACCCATAAATGGAGGGCGTGGAAAGGGTCAGAAGCAGTCAGCTCATGGTACTCTGATGGATAGTTCCCCTGCAGAATCCATGTCATTTGAAGAAGTGTCAGACAAGAATCAGCATGTACAGTCTGAAGGAATATCATGCGCACGTAAAGCCTTAAATGAGGTATCTCATCTACCCTCCTGGGGCCAAGGGGGTGAATTGCTTTGGGTAAATAGATGGAGTTTTCATATTTTGTAAAGCATGGATGGTAGAGCTAAGCTCCTGATTGTAAAGCTTTAATGAGGCCTCTGGTTCCCTGCTTATATTTTGATATTTGAGACTTCTTTTTTAATGGATGCCAGCATCTTCCTCCCCTTCTTCCTCTGAATCTTAAGAGCCTGGACATGGATGATCCAGTTGGGTTTTGTAATGAATATGTAATATATGTTTGATTATATTAGTTTTTTGCAGCATCTTAATGTTTCTTGAAGTTTCTCAGACCTAAGAGGATCTCATATCTGTGAATTTTACCTTTTTTAAAGGCTACTAGAAGACCGGATGTCCATAGCAAAATTTACTTCCTTTGTTTTTTTCCTCCACTTACTCACTACTATGAAAAATACTGGTTTAAATTAGATCAAGACCTCACCTGTCTTTGTTGTTCCAACCCAGTTTCCTGAGTTAGAATGATATTGTTCTGATTTTATTTCCATTCATCACCCTTATCAACAAATCGTGACATTTAAACTTATGGGCCTCAGGCTTACTCCTGCTGCAATCCAGGAGTGACTCCTGACACCAACATTTCTGGCGCCGTTGTCAAGGACGAAGTTGAAAATTTTCCCTGGGATAGAATGAAATTGAGCCTCTGATTCTGAAGGTGCATCAGGCATCAGAGCCCTACGAGATTTCTACTATGCACCTGGCGACTACATTATGATGACTCCACTAGGGAGATCCTGCTATTTTAGTTGTGGCTTCCAGAGGTAGACACACGCGGTCTCATCCACATATGCCTCTAGCTACACTAGAGCGGATCTGGAGGTGATTATCAGAAAAGGAAAGGCCTCTGAAGGAGAAACTTCCACCGTTGAAACATGTAATTTTCCATCTCCTTCTGTAGGAACTCCATTTTCTTCTTCTCGGCTTCCTAGCAGACCTTTTTCTGAAGTTTCCCATTTCCTGAATTTCGGAAGTGTTCCTGTCGATTTTTCCCCTCCTGGTCTGGGATTGGAGGGAGAAATCATTGTCACTCCCCTCTCCCATGAAGCTATACCTTGGCGTAGACCCAACACCATAGAAGATTTCCCCACTCCCAACTTTATTACTCCTCCTCTTATTATTGTTGATGCTACTGCACAGAGAGAAGCATTTGTTGACTCAAGCCCCTTATCCTTCTCTCTGAATCCCCCATTGTTCCCCCTTCCACCTGCAAGCTCATTTCCAGTATCCCCTGTTCGAGCTCCTTCTCCTCTGAGTTCTCCTCCACCTAATATTCCTATGGTAGGAGAAAATCCCCCCATTACCAGGATGGAGGCTACAATAGCATCTAGATATGCTCCCCTTGTGTTACCTCAACCTCTCAATGCCCTTCCAGTAGATGGCTACCTTAAGAAGCTTCCCAAGTTTATAGGCAGAAGAACACCTTGAAGCCTTTTACAGTTTTACATATGATCATGTTATCATGCATGCAGACGTATGGATGAGGATTTTCGTCCATAGCCTTGAAGGCGAGGCTAGAAAGTGGTTTAGGGCCCTGCCTCCTAGATCTATCGATGGGATTGAGGCTTTGGATAATGCCTTTTTGAGACAGTGGGGAGACAAAAAAGACTTCATGTATTACATGACAGAGTTTGGGTCTTTGTTGTTGGGAAATAATACCCTACGGACTAGCAAGCTAGGGCCAGACTTGCATGCAGATCATGACCTTAAAGAAATCACTTTTAACCTACCACCCCCAGGGATGATTTTAAGGATGGAAATTTATTTTAAAATGTAGAAACCTTGGTGAATCTTACTAATCCTTCATATGCCAACTATAAATTATTGGCGATATATTGGTAAAAATATTAAAATTTCTAAGGATTTTATATAGCTTTTATAAAATTTTGGCAATTTTTAAGGAAAAATAATTTTATCCTTTAGAATTTGGGTGAATCATTTTTAAAATAGCGAATCTTGTTTTTGGAAAAACCATGGAAAATTAGCCCATGAGCGAAATTTAGCCCCTAAAATCATCCCTGACCACCCCAAAACTTAAAACCCCTTTTTCACATACAAGCATGGAAGGGACTTACTAACCTTTTTACTGATGTTTGGTGTAGATCCTCTGTTGCTCTTTGTCCGCTTGCTTACGTTGTTCCTTCCAAAGTTCTCCTGCAATCAAGACAAAACACTACGCATGCATGCTACTTTTCTACTGGAGGGTTAGAAATTAAGAATAAATTATAAAAACCACATATAACTCATGCATTGGGACGGGAAAAATATTCTTTTATTAATCTCAAGATGAATCAACTTACAATAATGATAGAGATCGGCCACCGTTCCTTGATCCTGGTCCTGGGCTCCTCCTCTTCTTTGTCCTCCAACTGCTTTGCTTGAATTCTCTTTAGGCTTAAGGAAATGCTAAAGGGTTAGGACAAATGGATTCGGAAATTGGGCAGAGTTTCTTTGCTATGTTTTTCCTCCTCCAAATGGTACCCCTACCCCTTCTTTTATAGGCTAGAAGGAGCTAGGGTTTTGGATGAACTCTCGGCCATGCATGGCCGGGAGTTTCAGTTAACTGACCCATATCTTTTTGTCTCGTCAGAAACTTTCCTTTTTTTGTGATTCTGAAGGTAAAGGCGGGTTGTAGTGGGCCTGCTAGCATTTTATTTTGGATACACGCGGGCTGTAGTGGGCCAGCTAGCGTGTAATTTTTAAAAATGGAGTTTTTAGAAGAGTTGTTCAGTAGTTTTTTGGAAAATAAGGAATATGAGTTGGCCTGATGCCAGGTAAGCATGTGTGGTGCAATTTAGGGTTATAATAGATGCCCCCTAATGTGTGAGGTCAGAAGAGCATCTGATGGCCAAAATACATTACCAATCTTTTACCAATCTAAAAAATTTTAATATGCTGAATGAGTGAGCCCAAGAATCAGGAACCAGGAGGTGTCGTCTGCAAAACAACAAATGCCTCACCGAGGCGAGCATACCCATGCTCGGGATAAACTAGAACCATGGCTACCAATCAAATACACTGTAGATCCATGTCAAATAACTATAAAGAGTAGCCACAAATGATACACAGCGGAGCTACATCTCGAAATCAGAAAGATATACATATAAAGTATCCATCTCCCAGAAGTTGATTTGGCCTGATGGTTGTACTTTAGAGCTCGAGCAACGACTTCAAAATCTTCTAAAAATCGGGTAGGAGTGTAATATGAGTGTACGAATGCACTACCTAGAGGTATTCGACGGCTCATCGGTTATGGACTTGATAATCTTGATGATCGGACTAAAGGCTTCAGTGATTTCGAACAAAGAATTGATTGGACGTTCAGGATGGTCGGGTATGCGGACAAGAGACATATTGCAGAGGGGCCGACTCAGGCTTAGTGACAAACTTCCCTTGGACAATAGCATGACAAATGATAAGAATCAGGCAGCATATATGTTAATCATAAGTCTACGAAGCAAGAGGCAACGCAAACTCTCCATATGTTTGGAAGAGTAACCAAACGGTGGAGGACACAACTCTATATAGCGAGAAAAATCTTCCTAAGGTCGTACTATATCCCATAGTCTGATGATCAAACAGACGGATGTGCTTCATCCAAGGGCGACTCATTATGCTACCAATAAAGAAAATACTTTTCCCATCCTCTTTTTGGGGTATATTTGATTTTTTTGTTCTTTTTGATGATTTGTGAAAAAGAATAAAGGAGTATTACGTTACAATGGAGGAACGAGTTCTGCAAACATACAAGTTCGAGGCACAAGGACAAGACTGATGTTCTAGGGAAATGATACTTGGGAAAAATCCTCCAGTGGCCAAAGGTGTTAAGACACAGAAGCAAACGGTTACTAGGCTGATGCGTAAGGTATGCAAATGCAGTTGATAGAACACACAATGGTAACATCCTTCGATGTAAGTTTAACGAGCCTGAAAAAGCTCGGTGTTTTTCATATTTAGAGAGTCTGAAAAAGCATAAAAGGAAACTCCATTGGGGTACCTTTTTTGTCAATAGTCTAGTCGGTTCGAAAAAGGGATAAACTAGCACCGATTAGACGTCAATTCAAAACCATTTTAACGAGTGTGAAAA